>JBBDGP010005187.1:0-124304 GCA_037952835.1 Lithobates septentrionalis | reverse complement strand
GGACATCACATCCGGAGAGAGACCCCCATATAATGGAAGAGGTGGGACATCACATCCAGAGAGAGACCCCCATATAATGGAAGAGGTGGGACATCACATCTGTAGAGAGACCCCCATATAATGGAAGAGGTGGGACATCACATCTGTAGAGAGACCCCCATATAATGGAAGAGGTGGGATGTCACATCCAGAGAGAGACCCCCATATAATGGAAGAGGTGGGATGTCACATCCAGAGAGAGACCCCCATATAATGGAAGAGGTGGGATGTCACATCCAGAGCTCCCGGGAGATACAAAGTTGCTAATATTTTATAATCACTTCCAGGAAGAGAGAAATTCAATTCAAGAGAAGCCAATGATGGGGCACTATTCCTCCCACTGACACCAATGATGGGGCCCTATTCATCTCACTGACACCAATGATGGGGCCCTATTCCTCCCACAGACACCAATGATGGGGCACTATTTCTCCCACAGACACCAATGATGGGACACTATTCCTCCCACTGATACCAATGATGGGGCACTATTCCTCCCACTGACACCAATGATGGGACACTATTCCTCCCACTGACACCAATGATGGGACACTATTCCTCCCACTGACACCAATGATGGGACACTATTCCTCCCACTGACACCAATGATGGGACACTATTCCTCCCACAGACACCAATGATGGGACACTATTCCTCCCACTGACACCAATGATGGGGCACTATTCCTCCCACAGACACCAATGATGGGACACTATTCCTCCCACAGACACCAATGATGGGACACTATTCCTCCCACTGACACCAATGATGGGGTACTATTCCTCCCACTGATACCAATGATGGGACACTATTCCTCCCACTGACACCAATGATGGGACACTATTCCTCCCACTGACACCAATGATGGGACACTATTCCTCCCACTGACACCAATGATGGGACACTATTCCTCCCACTGACACCAATGATGGGACACTATTCCTCCCACTGACACCAATGATGGGGCACTATTCCTCCCACTGACACCAATGATGGGGTACTATTCCTCCCACTAATACCAATAATGGGACACCATTCCTCCCACTGATACCAATGATGGGACACTATTCCTCCCACTGATACCAATGATGGGACACTATTCCTCCCACTGATACCAATGATGGGGTACTATTCCTTCCACTGACGCCAATGGGTCTGGGAAGGACAAGTGCCCCATCCAGCCCCACTGCTTACAGCCTGGCAAAGTTTACGGCAGGCTGCAGTTGGACGGGGTTGAACGCTGTAAGGGCCTTAAATCTGAGCATTCAACCATAGGGTGAGTACATGGATTGAAAACTGGCTACAAGGGCGAGTTCAGAGGGTGGTGATAAATGGGGAGTACTCAGAATGGTCGGGGGTGGGTAGTGGGGTCCCCCAGGGTTCTGTGCTGGGACCAATCCTATTTAATTTGTTCATAAACGATCTGGAGGATGGGATAAACAGTTCAATCTCTGTATTTGCAGACAATACTAAGCTAAGCAGGGCAATAACTTCTCCGCAGGATGTGGAAACCTTGCAAAAAGACCTGAACAAATGAATGGGGGAGGGGCAACTACATGGCAGATGAGGTTTAACCACTTAAGGACCGAGCCTCTTTCTGAGATTTGGTGTTTACAAGTTAAAAATATTTTTTTTGTAGAAAATGACTTAGAACCCCCAAGCATTATATATATATATATTTTCTAACACCCTAGAGAATAAAATGGCGGTCCTTGCAATACTTTCTGTCACACCATATTTGCGTAGCGGTCTTGCAAGCGCACTTTTTTTTTTGGAAAAAATACACTTTTTTTTTAAATTAAAAAATAAGACAACAGTAAAGTTAGCCCAATCTTTTTTTATATTGTGAAAGATAATGCTACGCCGAGTAAATTGATTCCCCTAATGTCACGCTTCAAAATTGCGCCCGCTCGTGGAATGGCGACAAACGTTTACCCTTAAAAATCTCCATAGGCGACGTTGAAAAAATTCTACAGGTTGCATGTTTTGAGTTACAGAGGAGGTCTAGGGCTAGAATTATTGCTCTCACTCTACCGATCGCGGCGATACCTCACATGTGTGGTTCGAACACCGTTTTCATATGCGGGCGCTGCTCACGTATGCGTTCGCTTCTGCACACGAGCTCAGCGGGACGGGGCGCGTTTAAAAAATAAATAAATACATTTTCCTATTTATTTTACCTTTTATTTTATTTTTTACACTGTTCTTTAAAAAAAAAATGGTGTCACTTTTATTCCTATTACAAAGAATGTAAACATCCCACGTAATAGAAAAAAAGCATGACAGGTCCTCTTTAATGTGAGATCTGGGGGGGGGGGGGGGGGGGAAGACTACAGATCTCATATTTATATTAAAATGTAATAAAAAAAAATACCCTGCAGTGGTATGGAGATGGGTGGGGGGGGTCATCTTCCCCTCCCTCGCCTCCATGCCAAGCCAGGGAAAGGACCCAATGGCCTCCGCCGATACTGACGGCTCCGGTAAGCGGCGGAGGGCACCGGAGAGCAGCGGGAGGGGGGGGCCAATAAAAGTGATCTTGCAGCGAATCCGCCGCAGAGACCACTTTTATCTTGAAGCAGACCACCCGCTGAAGAAGATTATACTGGGGGTTATGGTAGCTGCTGCCATAACAACAGTATTCCTCTTCAAAGTAGCGACGTAAAACGACGGCGGGCGGTCCAGGAGAAAAATGTAAAATAATGTATTTGGGTGGCAAAAATCTGAATGCAATCTATAGACTGGGGGGAGAACCTCTGGGGGAATCTAGGATGGAAAAGGACCTGGGGGTCCTAGTAGATGATAGGCTCAGCAATGGCATGCAATGCCAAGCTGCTGCTAACAAAGCAAACAGAATATTGGCATTGAAAAGGGATCAACTCCAGAGATAAAAGGATAATTCTCCCGCTCTACAAGACTCTGGTCCGGCCGCACCTGGAGTATGCTGTCCAGTTCTGGGCACCAGTCCTCAGGAAGGATGTACTGGAAATGGAGCGACTACAAAGAAGGGCAACAAAGCTAATAAAGGGTCTGGAGGATCTTAGTTATGAGGAAAGGTTGTGAGCTCTGAACTTATTCTCTCTGGAGAAGAGACGCTTGAGAGGGGATATGATTTCATTATATAAATACCGGACTGGTGACCCCACAATATATAAATACCGGACTGGTGACCCCACAATATACAAATACCGGACTGGTGACCCCACAATATATAAATACCGGACTGGTGACCCCACAATATATAAATACCGGACTGGTGACCCCACAATATATAAATACCAGACTGGTGACCCCACAATATACAAATACCGGACTGGTGACCCCACAATATACAAATACCGGACTGGTGACCCCACAATATATAAATACCAGACTGGTGACCCCACAATATACAAATACCGGACTGGTGACCCCACAATATACAAATACCGGACTGGTGACCCCACAATATACAAATACCAGACTGGTGACCCCACAATATATAAATACTGGACTGGTGACCCCACAATATACAAATACCGGACTGGTGACCCCACAATATACAAATACCAGACTGGTGACCCCACAATATATAAATACTGGACTGGTGACCCCACAATATACAAATACCGGACTGGTGACCCCACAATATACAAATACCAGACTGGTGACCCCACAATATATAAATACCGGACTGGTGACCCCACAATATATAAATACCGGACTGGTGACCCCACAATATATAAATACCGGACTGGTGACCCCACAATAGGGATAAAACTTTTTCGCAGAAGAGAGTTTAATAAGACTCGTGGCCACTCATTACAATTAGAGGAAAAGAGGTTTAACCTTAAACTACGTAGAGGGTTCTTTACTGTTATGCCCCGTACACACGGTCGGACATTCCGACAACAAAATCCTAGGATTTTTTCCGACGGATATTGGCTCAAACTTGTCTTGCATACACACGGTCACACAAAGTTGTCGGAAAATCCGATCGTTCTGAACGCGGTGACGTAAAACACGTACGTCGGGACTATAAACGGAGCAGTGGCCAATAGCTTTCATCTCTTTATTTATTCTGAGCATGCGTGGCACTTTGTGCGTCGGATTTGTGTACACACGATCGGAATTTCCAACAACGGATTTTGTTGTCGGAAAATTTTATCTCCTGCTCTCCAACTTTGTGTGTCGGAAAATCCGATGGAAAATGTCCGATGGAGCCCACACACGGTCGGAATTTCCGACAACACGCTCCGATCGGACATTTTCCATCGGAAAATCCGACCGTGTGTACGGGGCATAAGAGCTGCAAGGATGTGGAATTCCCTTCCACAGGCGGTGGTCTCAGCGGGGAGCATTGATTATTTCAAAAAACTATTAGATAAGCACCTGAATGACCACAACATACAGGGATATACAATGTAATACTGACACATTATCACACACATAGGTTGGACTTGATGGACTTGTGTCTTTTTTCACCCTCACCTACTATGTAACTATGTAACTATGTGTAATTATATGTATCCACGTCCAGCCGCAGCCTTCCATACACTTTGACAGGCTGTAGGGAAGAGTGTCAGGCGCTGTATTTGTCCTTCCCAGACTCAGTAAAGCACAGGGAAGCGCACAGAACATAGGAGGGCCCCGTGTGTGTGTGTGTGGGGGGGCCCCGTGTGTGTGTGTGTGGGGGGGGCCCCGTGTGTGTGTGTGTGTGGGGGGGGCCCCGTGTGTGTGTGTGTGGGGGGGGGCCCCGTGTGTGTGTGTGTGTGGGGGGGGCCCCGTGTGTGTGTGTGTGTGGGGGGCCCCGTGTGTGTGTGTGTGTGGGGGGGGGGCCCCGTGTGTGTGTGTGTGGGGGGGGGCCCCGTGTGTGTGTGTGTGGGGGGGGGCCCCGTGTGTGTGTGTGTGTGGGGGGGGGCCCCGTGTGTGTGTGTGTGGGGGGGGCCCCGTGTGTGTGTGTGTGTGTGTGGGGGGGGGGCCCCGTGTGTGTGTGTGTGTGGGGGGGGGGCCCCGTGTGTGTGTGTGTGGGGGGGGGGCCCGTGTGTGTGTGTGTGGGGGGGGCCCCGTGTGTGTGTGTGTGTGGGGGGGGGGCCCCGTGTGTGTGTGTGTGTGGGGGGCCCCGTGTGTGTGTGTGTGTGGGGGGGGGCCCCGTGTGTGTGTGTGTGGGGGGGGGGCCCCGTGTGTGTGTGTGTGTGTGGGGGGGGGGCCCCGTGTGTGTGTGTGTGTGGGGGGGGCCCCGTGTGTGTGTGTGTGGGGGGGGCCCCGTGTGTGTGTGTGTGGGGGGGGCCCCGTGTGTGTGTGTGTGGGGGGGGGCCCCGTGTGTGTGTGTGTGGGGGGGGGGCCTCTGTGTGTGTGTGTGGGGGGGGGCCCCGTGTGTGTGTGTGTGGGGGGGGGGCCTCTGTGTGTGTGTGGGGGGGGGGTTCCTGAAATCTCTAGGAATGGAATGCGCTCTGCTTACATTTTGCTTAGATGTGAATTTTAAGCGATTGGTTTTCTAGAAATGCTCAACATGTGGATTCCCGTTGTGTCCCACGATGCCTGACCCCCCCCCCCCCCCCCCGGGTGTGGTGACACTAGGGGCCTGAAAAAGATGATGCCCCCCCCCCCCCCCCCAGGCAGGATTGGTCCTTTCTCGGTCCCTATAGACCAATCGGAGCCCCTGAAAAGGCCAGAAAATGCAGCCAGTTTATTGCCTCTTCTCCTGGCAGATAAATCTCCCTATTTACTAAAACCAGAATGCTCAAACAATGTGACCCCGGGGTGGGGTGACCCTGGAGTAGGGTGACCCCGGGGTGGGGTGACCCCGGAGTGGGGTGACCCTGGAGTGGGGTGACCCCGAGGTGGGGTGACCCTGGAGTAGGGTGACCCTCGAAGTGCTGACTCAGGAAATCAGCATTTTATAAAAGTATAAAATTCAAGGGTCTCTGCTATGACAAGTCTATAGGTCTCTCTCTAGAATAGATTGTAAGCTCCGCAGCCAATGCCGTCTATAAGAATGGATTGTAAGCTCCGCAGCCAAGGAATAGATTGTAAGCTCTGTAGCCCTAGGAATAGATTGTAAGCTCTGTAGCCAAGGAATAGATTGTAAGCTCCGCAGCCAAGGAATAGATTGTAAGCTCCGCAGCCAAGGAATAGATTGTAAGCTCTGTAGCCAAGGAATAGATTGTAAGCTCTGTAGCCAAGGAATAGATTGTAAGCTCCGCAGCCAAGGAATAGATTGTAAGCTCTGTAGCCAAGGAATAGATTGTAAGCTCTGTAGCCCTAGGAATAGATTGTAAGCTCTGTAGCCAAGGAATAGATTGTAAGCTCTGTAGCCAAGGAATAGATTGTAAGCTCTGTAACCAAGGAATAGATTGTAAGCTCTGCAGCCAAGGAATAGATTGTAAGCTCTGCAGCCAAGGAATAGATTGTAAGCTCTGTAGCCCTAGGAATAGATTGTAAGCTCTGTAGCCCTAGGAATAGATTGTAAGCTCTGTAACCAAGGAATAGATTGTAAGCTCTGTAGCCAAGGAATAGATTGTAAGCTCTGTAGCCAAGGAATAGATTGTAAGCTCTGCAGCCAAGGAATGGATTGTAAGCTCTGTAGCCCTAGGAATAGTTTGTAAGCTCTGTAGCCAAGGAATAGATTGTAAGCTCTGCAGCCAAGGAATAGATTGTAAGCTCTGTAGCCAAGGAATAGATTGTAAGCTCTGCAGCCAAGGAATGGATTGTAAGCTCTTTAGCCCTAGGAATAGATTGTAAGCTCTGTAGTCAAGGAATAGATTGTAAGCTCTGTGTCCAAGGAATAGATTGTAAGCTCTGTAGTCAAGGAATAGATTGTAAGCTCTGCGTCCAAGGAATAGATTGTAAGCTCTGTGTCCAAGGAATAGATTGTAAGCTCTGTAGCCAAGGAATAGATTGTAAGCTCTGCAGCCAAGGAATAGATTGTAAGCTCTGTAACCAAGGAATAGACTGTAAGCTCTGTAGCCAAGGAATAGATTGTAAGCTCTGTAGCCAAGGAATAGACTGTAAGCTCTGTAGCCAAGGAGTAGATTGTAAGCTCTGTAGCCCTAGGAGTAGATTGTAAGCTCTGTAGCCCTAGGAATGGATTGTAAGCTCTGTAGCCCTAGGAATAGATTGTAAGCTCTGCAGCCAAGGAATAGATTGTAACCTCTGTAACCAAGGAATAGATTGTAAGCTCTGTAGCCAAGGAATAGATTGTAAGCTCTGTAGCTTTAGGAATGGATTGTAAGCTCTGTGTCCAAGGAATAGATTGTAAGCTCTGTAGCCAAGGTATAGATTGTAAGCTCTGTGTCCAAGGAATAGATTGTAAGCTCTGTAGCCAAGGAATAGATTGTAAGCTCTGTAACCAAGGAATAGATTGTAAGCTCTGTAGCCAAGGAATCGATTGTAAGCTCTGTACCCCTAGGAATAGATTGTAAGCTCTGTAGCCAAGGAATAGATTGTAAGCTCTGTAGCCTAAGGAATAGATTGTAAGCTCTGTAACCAAGGAATAGATTGTAAGCTCTGCAGCCAAGGAATAGATTGTAAGCTCTGTAGCCCTAGGAATGGATTGTAAGCTCTGTAGCCAAGGAATAGATTGTAAGCTCTGCAGCCAAGGAATAGATTGTAAGCTCTGCAGCCAAGGAATAGATTGTAAGCTCTGTAGCCCTAGGAATAGATTGTAAGCTCTGTAGCCAAGGAATAGATTGTAAGCTCTGCAGCCAAGGAATAGATTGTAAGCTCTGTAGCCAAGGAATAGATTGTAAGCTCTGCAGCCAAGGAATGGATTGTAAGCTCTGTAGCCCTAGGAATAGATTGTAAGCTCTGTAGCCAAGGAATAGATTGTAAGTTGTGTCCAAGGAATAGATTGTAAGCTCTGTAGCCAAGGAATAGATTGTAAGCTCCGCAGCCAAGGAATAGATTGTAAGCTCTGTAGCCAAGGAATAGATTGTAAGCTCTGTAGCCCTAGGAATAGATTGTAAGCTCTGTAGCCAAGGAATAGATTGTAAGCTCTGTAGCCAAGGAATAGATTGTAAGCTCTGTAACCAAGGAATAGATTGTAAGCTCTGCAGCCAAGGAATAGATTGTAAGCTCTGCAGCCAAGGAATAGATTGTAAGCTCTGTAGCCCTAGGAATAGATTGTAAGCTCTGTAGCCCTAGGAATAGATTGTAAGCTCTGTAACCAAGGAATAGATTGTAAGCTCTGTAGCCAAGGAATAGATTGTAAGCTCTGTAGCCAAGGAATAGATTGTAAGCTCTGCAGCCAAGGAATGGATTGTAAGCTCTGTAGCCCTAGGAATAGTTTGTAAGCTCTGTAGCCAAGGAATAGATTGTAAGCTCTGCAGCCAAGGAACAGATTGTAAGCTCTGTAGCCAAGGAATAGATTGTAAGCTCTGCAGCCAAGGAATGGATTGTAAGCTCTTTAGCCCTAGGAATAGATTGTAAGCTCTGTAGTCAAGGAATAGATTGTAAGCTCTGTGTCCAAGGAATAGATTGTAAGCTCTGTAGTCAAGGAATAGATTGTAAGCTCTGTGTCCAAGGAATAGATTGTAAGCTCTGTAGCCAAGGAATAGATTGTAAGCTCTGCAGCCAAGGAATAGATTGTAAGCTCTGTAACCAAGGAATAGACTGTAAGCTCGGTAGCCAAGGAATAGATTGTAAGCTCTGTAGCCAAGGAATAGACTGTAAGCTCTGTAGCCAAGGAGTAGATTGTAAGCTCTGTAGCCCTAGGAGTAGATTGTAAGCTCTGTAGCCCTAGGAATGGATTGTAAGCTCTGTAGCCCTAGGAATAGATTGTAAGCTCTGCAGCCAAGGAATAGATTGTAACCTCTGTAACCAAGGAATAGATTGTAAGCTCTGTAGCCAAGGAATAGATTGTAAGCTCTGTAGCCAAGGAATAGATTGTAAGCTCTGTAGCTTTAGGAATGGATTGTAAGCTCTGTGTCCAAGGAATAGATTGTAAGCTCTGTAGCCAAGGTATAGATTGTAAGCTCTGTGTCCAAGGAATAGATTGTAAGCTCTGTAGCCAAGGAATAGATTGTAAGCTCTGTAACCAAGGAATAGATTGTAAGCTCTGTAGCCAAGGAATCGATTGTAAGCTCTGTACCCCTAGGAATAGATTGTAAGCTCTGTAGCCAAGGAATAGATTGTAAGCTCTGTAGCCTAAGGAATAGATTGTAAGCTCTGTAACCAAGGAATAGATTGTAAGCTCTGCAGCCAAGGAATAGATTGTAAGCTCTGTAGCCCTAGGAATGGATTGTAAGCTCTGTAGCCAAGGAATAGATTGTAAGCTCTGCAGCCAAGGAATAGATTGTAAGCTCTGTAGCCCTAGGAATAGATTGTAAGCTCTGTAGCCAAGGAATAGATTGTAAGCTCTGCAGCCAAGGAATAGATTGTAAGCTCTGTAGCCAAGGAATAGATTGTAAGCTCTGCAGCCAAGGAATGGATTGTAAGCTCTGTAGCCCTAGGAATAGATTGTAAGCTCTGTAGCCAAGGAATAGATTGTAAGCTGTGTCCAAGGAATAGATTGTAAGCTCTGTAGCCAAGGAATAGATTGTAAGCTCTGCAGCCAAGGAATAGATTGTAAGCTCTGTAACCAAGGAATAGATTGTAAGCTCTGCAGCCAAGGAATAGATTGTAAGCTATGTGTCCAAGGAATAGATTGTAAGCTCTGTAGCCCTAGGAATAGATTGTAAGCTCTGTAGCCCTAGGAATAGATTGTAAGCTCTGCAGCCAAGGAATAGATTGTAAGCTCTGTAACCAAGGAATAGATTGTAAGCTCTGTAGCCAAGGAATAGATTGTAAGCTCTGTAGCCCTAGGAATAGATTGTAAGCTCTGTGTCCAAGGAATAGATTGTAAGCGCTGTAGCCAAGGAATGGATTGTAAGCTCTGTAGCCCTAGGAATAGATTGTAAGCTCTGTGTCCAAGGAATAGATTGTAAGCTCTGTAGCCAAAGAATAGATTGTAAGCTCTGCAGCCAAGGAATAGATTGTAAGCTCTGTAACCAAGGAATAGATTGTAAGCTCTGTAGCCCTAGGAATGGATTGTAAGCTCTGTATCCAAGGGATAGATTGTAAGCTCTGTAACCAAGGAATAGATTGAAAGCTCTGTAGCCAAGGAATAGATTGTAAGCTCTGTACCCCTAGGAATAGATTGTAAGCTCTGTAACCAAGGAATAGATTGTAAGCTCTGTAACCAAGGAATAGATTGTAAGCTCTGTAGCCAAGGAATAGATTGTAAGCTCTGTAGCCAAGGAATAGATTGTAAGCTCTGCAGCCAAGGAATAGATTGTAAGCTCTGTAACCAAGGAATAGAGTGTAAGCTCTGTGTCCAAGGAATAGATTGTAAGCTCTGTAGCCAAGGAATAGATTGTAAGCTCTGTAGCCCTAGGAATGGATTGTAAGCTCCGTAGCCAAGGAATAGATTGTAAGCTCTGTAGCCCTAGGAATGGATTGTAAGCTCTGTAGTCAAGGAGTAGATTGTAAGCTCTGTAGCCCTAGGAATGGATTGTAAGCTCTGTAGCCCTAGGAATAGATTGTAAGCTCTGTAACCAAGGAATAGATTGTAAGCTCTGTAGCCAAGGAATAGATTGTAAGCTCTGTAGTCAAGGAGTAGATTGTAAGCTCTGTGGCCCTAGGAATAGATTGTAAGCTCTGTAGCCAAGGAATAGATTGTAAGCTCTGTAGCCAAGGAATAGATTGTAAGCTTTGTAGCCAAGGAATAGATTGTAAGCTCTGTAGCCAAGGAATAGATTGTAAGCTCTGCAGCCAAGGAATAGATTGTAAGCTCTGTAGCCAAGGAATAGATTGTAAGCTCTGTAACCAAGGAATAGATTGTAAGCTCTGTAGTCAAGGAATAGATTGTAAGCTCTGTAGGCAAGGAATAGATTGTAAGCTCTGTAGCCAAGGAATAGATTGTAAGCTCTGTAGCCAAGGAATAGATTGTAACCTCTGTAGCCAAGGAATAGATTGTAAGCTCTGTAGCCAAGGAATAGATTGTAAGCTCTGTAGGCAAGGAATAGATTGTAAGCTCTGTAGCCAAGGAATAGATTGTAAGCTCTGTAGCCAAGGAATAGATTGTAAGCTCTGTAGGCAAGGAATAGATTGTAAGCTCTGTAGCCAAGGAATAGATTGTAAGCTCTGTAGGCAAGGAATAGATTGTAAGCTCTGTAGCCAAGGAATAGATTGTAAGCTCTGTAGCCCTAGGAATAGATTGTAAGCTCTGTAGCCCTAGGAATAGATTGTAAGCTCTGTAGCCAAGGAATAGATTGTAAGCTCTGTGCCCAAGGAATAGATTGTAAGCTCTGTAGCCAAGGAATAGATTGTAAGCTCTGTAGCCAAGGAATAGATTGTAAGCTCTGTAGCCCTAGGAATAGATTGTAAGCTCTGTAACCAAGGAATAGATTGTAAGCTCTGTAGCCAAGGAATAGATTGTAAGCTCTGTGCCCAAGGAATAGATTGTAAGCTCTGTAGCCAAGGAATAGATTGTAAGCTCTGTAGCCAAGGAATAGATTGTAAGCTCTGTAGCCCTAGGAATAGATTGTAAGCTCTGTAGCCCTAGGAGTAGATTGTAAGCTCTGTAGCCAAGGAATAGATTGTAAGCTCTGTAGCCAAGGAATAGATTGTAAGCTCTGTAGCCAAGGAATAGATTGTAAGCTCTGTAGTCAAGGAATAGATTGTAAGCTCTGTAGCCAAGGAATAGATTGTAAGCTCTGTAGCCAAGGAATAGATTGTAAGCTCTGTAGTCAAGGAATAGATTGTAAGCTCTGTAACCAAGGAATAGATTGTAAGCTCTGTAGCCCTAGGAATAGATTGTAAGCTCTGTAGCCCTAGGAATAGATTGTAAGCTCTGTAGCCAAGGAATAGATTGTAAGCTCTGTAACCAAGGAATAGATTGTAAGCTCTGTAGCCAAGGAATGGATTGTAAGCTCTGTAGCCAAGGAATGGATTGTAAGCTCTGTAACCAAGGAATAGATTGTAAGCTCTGTAGCCAAGGAATAGATTGTAAGCTCTGTAGGCAAGGAATAGATTGTAAGCTCTGTAACCAAGGAATAGATTGTAAGCTCTGTAACCAAGGAATAGATTGTAAGCTCTGTGTCCAAGGAATAGATTGTAAGCTCTGTGTCCAAGGAATAGATTGTAAGCTCTGTAGCCCTAGGAGTAGATTGTAAGCTCTGTAGCCCTAGGAGTAGATTGTAAGCTCTGTAACCAAGGAATAGATTGTAAGCTCTGTAGCCAAGGAATAGATTGTAAGCTCTGTAACCAAGGAATAGATTGTAAGCTCTGTAGCCCTAGGAGTAGATTGTAAGCTCTGTAACCAAGGAATAGATTGTAAGCTCTGTAGCCAAGGAATAGATTGTAAGCTCTGTAGCCCTAGGAGTAGATTGTAAGCTCTGTAACCAAGGAATAGATTGTAAGCTCTGTAGCCAAGGAATAGATTGTAAGCTCTGTAGCCAAGGAATAGATTGTAAGCTCTGTAGCCAAGGAATAGATTGTAAGCTCTGTAACCAAGGAATAGATTGTAAGCTCTGTAGCCCTAGGAGTAGATTGTAACCTCTGTAGCCCTAGGAATAGATTGTAAGCTCTGTAGCCAAGGAATAGATTGTAAGCTCTGTAGCCAAGGAATAGATTGTAAGCTCTGTAACCAAGGAATAGGTTGTAAGCTCTGTAGCCAAGGAATAGATTGTAAGCTCTGTAGCCAAGGAATAGATTGTAAGCTCTGTAGCCAAGGAATAGATTGTAAGCTCTGTAGCCCTAGGAATAGATTGTAAGCTATGTGTCCAAGGAATAGATTGTAAGCTCTGTAGCCAAGGAATAGATTGTAAGCTCTGTAGCCAAGGAATAGATTGTAAGCTCTGTAACCAAGGAATAGATTGTAAGCTCTGTAGCCAAGGAATAGATTGTAAGCTCTGTAGCCAAGGAATAGATTGTAAGCTCTGTAGCCAAGGAATAGATTGTAAGCTCTTGGACTCACCCGGAGCCGCCAGGGTGACGGTCCCATCCCGGTGCAGTAGTAGTGATGCGGGGTCCCGGATTCGGGCGGTGCTGCTCGGTACACCCGCCGGTCCCTGGCACAGTCCCCGGGCACACTGGTAGCACACGGCCCACGCCTGCTCTTCATTGATTGGCTGATCGTACGACTTCAGCACCCGATCCAGGGACAGCTCCCCCATCCCCCCACCGATCTCCCCGCCACCGCTGCCTGTCTTCCCCGCCATCCGGGCCGCTCCATCACCGAGAACACACCGGACACACAGCCATCCTCCGCCCCGCCCACACCCCGCCCACTACTCCTCCCTCCTACCGGGAACTGTCATCACCCGAGGGGGGGGGGGGGGGGGGGAGAAAGGACTGGGATAGGGATCACAGGGGGGGAGGACTGGGATAGGGATCACAGGGGGGAGGACTGGGGTAGGGATCACAGGGGGGGAGGACTGGGATAGGGATCACAGGGGGGGAGGACTGGGATAGGGATCACAGGGGGGGAGGACTGGGGTAGGGATCACAGGGGGGGAGGACTGGGGTAGGAATCACAGGGGGGAGGACTGGGATAGGGATCACAGGGGGGGGGAGGAGAGGACTGGGATAGGGATCACAGGGGGAGAGGACTGGGATAGGGATCACAGGGGGAGAGGACTGGGATAGGGATCACAGGGGGAGAGGACTGGGATAGGGATCACAGGGGGAGAGGACTGGGATAGGGATCACAGGGGGGGAGGAGAGGACTGGGATAGGGATCACAGGCGGGGAGGACTGGGATAGGGATCACAGGGGGGGAGGAGAGGACTGGGATAGGGATCACAGGGGGGAGATGACTGGGATAGGGATCACAGGGGGGAGGATAGGACTGGGATAGGGATCACGGGGGGAGAGGACTGGGATAGGGATCACAAGGGGGTCCTCTGCTAGGACTGGGAAAGGGATCACAGGGGGTCCTCTGCTAGGACTGTGATAGGGATCACAGGGGGTCCTCTGCTAGGACTGGGATAGGGATCACAGGGGGTCCTCTGCTAGGAAATGGGATAGGGATCACAGGGGGTCCTCTGCTAGGACTGGGATAGGGATCACAGGGGGTCCTCTGCTAGGACTGGGATAGGGATCACAGGGGGTCCTCTGCTAGGACTGGGATAGGGATCACAGGGGGGTCCTCTGCTAGGACTGGGATAGGGATCACAGGGGGTCCTCTGCTAGGACTGGGATAGGGATCACAGGGGGGTCCTCTGCTAGGACTGGGATAGGGATCACAGGGGGTCCTCTGCTAGGACTGGGATAGGGATCACAGGGGGGTCCTCTGCTAGGACTGGGATAGGGATCACAGGGGGTCCTCTGCTAGGACTGGGATAGGGATCACAGGGGGTCCTCTGCTAGGACTGGGATAGGGATCACAGGGGGTCCTCTGCTAGGACTGGGATAGGGATCACAGGGGGGTCCTCTGCTAGGACTGGGATAGGGATCACAGGGGGTCCTCTGCTAGGACTGGGATAGGGATCACAGGGGGGTCCTCTGCTAGGACTGGGATAGGGATCACAGGGGGAGGGATCCTGTACTAGGACTATAATATAAACTGATAGAGGGGATCCTGTGCTAGGACTGACAGAGGAGGGACAGCCTGTCCCACAGGTGACAGGTGTGTTCTTAGCCCCACCCAGTGCAAAGCTCAGCAGATAAGTCGGTGTGCTCTGGCTGTGTGCCTAGGACCTCACCTTCTCCTCTTATATGGCAGGGTATGGTGGAGTATGGGAGGGTATGGTGGGGTATGGGAGGATATGGTGGGGTATGGGAGGGTATGGCGGGGTATGGCAGGGTGTGGTGGAGTATGGGAGGGTATGGTGGGCTATGGCAGGGTATAGTGGGGTGTGGCAGGGTATGGTGGGATGTGGTGGAGTATGGGAGGGTATGGTGGGGTATGGGAGGATATGGTGGGGTATGGGAGGGTATGGCGGGGTATGGCAGGGTGTGGTGGAGTATGGGAGGGTATGGTGGGCTATGGCAGGGTATAGTGGGGTGTGGCAGGGTATGGTGGGATGTGGTGGAGTATGGGAGGGTATGGTGGGCTATGGCAGGGTATGGTGGAGTATGGCGGGATATGGGAAAGTATGGTGGGGTATGGCAGGGTATAGTGGGATGTGGAAGGGTATGGTGGGATGTGGTGGAGTATGGGAGGGTATGGTGGGCTATGGCAGGGTATGGTGGAGTATGGCGGGATATGGGAAAGTATGGTGGGGTATGGCAGGGTATAGTGGGATGTGGAAGGGTATGGTGGGGTGTGGTGGAGTATGGGAGAGTATGGTGGAGTATGGGAGGGTATAACAGGGTATGGCAGGTTATAGTGGGGTGTGGCAGGGTATGGTGGAGTATGGCAGGGTATGGCAGGGTGTGGTGGAGTACGGCGGGGTATGGTGGAGTACGGCAGGGTATGGTGGGGTATGGCAGGGTGTGGCAGGGTATGGTGGAGTATGGTAAGGTATGCTGGCGTATGGCAGGGTATGGTGGAGTATGGGAGGGTATAACAGGGTATGGCAGGGTATGGTGGGATGTGGCAGGGTATGGTGGGGTATGGAAGGGTATGGTGGAGTACGGTGGGGTATGGTAGGGTATGGTAGGGTATGGTGGAGTACGGCGGGGTATGGTGGGGTATGGCAGGGTGTGGTGGGGTATGGAAGGGTATGGTGGAGTACGGTGGGGTATGGAAGGGTATGGTGGAGTACGGTGGGGTATGGCAGGGTAGGGTGGAGTATGGCAGGGTGTGGCAGGGTATGGTGGCGTATGGCAGGGTATGGTGGAGTATGGTGGGGTATGGTAGGGTATGGTGGAGTACGGCGGGGTATGGTGGAGTACGGCGGGGTATGGTAGGGTACGGCAGGGTATGGTGGGGTATGGTAGGGTATGGTGGAGTATGGTGGGGTATGGTAGGGTATGGTGGAGTACGGCGGGGTATGGTAGGGTACGGCAGGGTATGGTGGAGTACGGCGGGGTATGGTAGGGTATGGTGGGGTATGGTGGAGTATGGTGGGGTATGGTGGAGTATGGTGGGGTATGGCAGGGTGTGGCAGGGTATGGTGGGGTATGGTGGCGTATGGTAGGGTATGGTGGAGTACGGCGGGGTATGGTAGGGTATGGTGGGGTATGGTGGGGTATGGTAGGGTATGGTGGAGTATGGTGGGGTATGGTAGGGTATGGTGGAGTACGGCGGGGTATGGTAGGGTACGGCAGGGTATGGTGGAGTACGGCGGGGTATGGTAGGGTATGGTGGGGTATGGTGGAGTATGGTGGGGTATGGTGGGGTATGGTGGAGTATGGTGGGGTATGGCAGGGTGTGGCAGGGTATGGTGGGGTATGGTGGCGTATGGTAGGGTATGGTGGAGTACGGCGGGGTATGGTAGGGTATGGTGGGGTATGGTGGGGTATGGTAGGGTATGGTGGAGTATGGTGGGGTATGGTAGGGTATGGTGGAGTACGGCGGGGTATGGTAGGGTACGGCAGGGTATGGTGGAGTACGGCGGGGTATGGTAGGGTATGGTGGGGTATGGTGGAGTATGGTGGGGTATGGTGGGGTATGGTGGAGTATGGTGGGGTATGGCAGGGTGTGGCAGGGTATGGTGGGGTATGGTGGCGTATGGTAGGGTATGGTGGAGTACGGCGGGGTATGGTAGGGTATGGTGGGGTATGGTGGGGTATAGTGGAGTATGGTGGGGTATGGTGGGGTATGGCAGGGTGTGGCAGGGTATGGTGGGGTATGGTGGAGTATGGTGGGGTATGGTGGAGTATGGTGGGGTATGGCAGGGTGTGGTAGGGTATGGTGGAGTATGGCAGGCCCGGCACCCATCATGCTGAAAGGGTCATTCCACCTAAAAATCAGCTTTCCATTTCTAGGTGGCGCCCCCTGGCATCATTCTGCGCTCTGTTTCTGGGGGTTCCCGGACCCCTTTATGCATTCTGGCTCCTACAATCGTCCGAAATAAAACGTTTGCTTGCTGCTTGGGAACACGCATGATTCTGCATGCATTCCAAACCCGTAATAATTTGAACCTACCTAAGGCCTGTAGAGTACCGGGGAGGTAGAAGAATGTTTCAGCCGCCGGTGTGATCGGCCCATAACGCGTTTTGTCCGCCCTGATGTATTATTTAGGAGGGTTCTTCAAAAAGTTCACCCTTTTTTTAACACTATTGAATATTAAAAAAGTGTGGAAACTTTTTGAAGACCCCTTGTATTTTTTTCTGGACAGGTGGGGCTCACCTGTGAGAGGAGAGATTTTTATTCCCACTGGTTTTATTTAGAAGAAATAATAAAAAAGTATAAAAAAAAGGAATTCTCTCAATTTTTTTTCCAATGTATCATTCACATCATTTGCACACTCAATCACTCCTCACTGCCTGTAAAATGCCTCCTAAAATCATTTTGAAAGTGGCAATTCAGCCCCATGTCATTATTCTCCCCCGGGGGTATGTAATGGGGTAACAATGCAGGTGCAATATTGGGGGACTCTTGGCACCTAATCACAGGAAGTGGCTGAACAAGGACCTCCATGGGAAGGTCCCCGGGGACCATTTGAAGAGAATGAGGTGAAGAAGAGTAACAACTTGTCCAATGATAGTTACACGTTCCTTCCTCCATGAAATGTCGGAGATCGGGGCGTAGCGCACTTCCTATAAATATCCCGTTATGTAACCAAATGATAAGTCTTGGCAGGATGGGGACACGCCGGAGACCTTGCAACATCCAAGGATGAATCTGCAACTTTTCTAATCATCAGGAAACAATGTGAATGTTCCCCACAGCTGGGAGGAGGGACTTATTTCAAGGATTTGTTCAAGTTTTTACAACTTAATATTGATATAATGATACAACTTGTGATATAACAGTGTGATGGTCAGAATGCCCCTTACATTGGTGATCAGTGAGAAGAATGTTCCTTACATTGGTGATCAGTGGGAAGAATGTTCCTTACATTGGTGATCAGTGAGAAGAATGTTCCTTACATTGGTGATCAGTGAGAAGAATGTTCCTTACATTGGTGATCAGTGAAGAAGAATGTTCCTTACATTGGTGATCAGTGAGAAGAATGTTCCTTACATTGGTGATCAGTGAGAAGAATGTTCCTTACATTGGTGATCAGTGAGAAGAATGTTCCTTACATTGGTGATCAGTGAGAAGAATGTTCCTTACATTGGTGATCAGTGGGAAGAATGTTCCTTACATTGGTGATCAGTGGGAAGAATGTTCCTTACATTGGTGATCAGTGAGAAGAATGTTCCTTACATTGGTGATCAGTGGGAAGAATGTTCCTTACATTGGTGATCAGTGAGAAGAATGTTCCTTACATTGGTGATCAGTGAGAAGAATGTTCCTTACATTGGTGATCAGTGAGAAGAATGTCCCTTACATTGGTGATCAGTGAGAAGAATGTTCCTTACATTGGTGATCAGTGAGAAGAATGCTCCTTACATTGGTGATTAGTGAGAAGAATGTTCCTTACATTGGTGATCAGTGGGAAGAATGTTCCTTACATTGGTGATCAGTGGGAAGAATGTCCCTTACATTGGTGATCAGTGAGAAGAATGCTCCTTACATTGGTGATTAGTGAGAAGAATGTTCCTTACATTGGTGATCAGTGAGAAGAATGTCCCTTACATTGGTGATCAGTGAGAAGAATGCTCCTTACATTGGTGATTAGTGAGAAGAATGTTCCTTACATTGGTGGTCAGTGAGAAGAATGTCCCTTACATTGGTGATCAGTGAGAAGAATGTCCCTTACATTGGTGATCAGTGAGAAGAATGTCCCTTACATTGGTGATCAGTGAGAAGAAGGTTCCTTACATTGGTGATCAGTGAGAAGAATGTTCCTTACATTGGTGATCAGTGAGAAGAATGATCCTTACAAAAAATATCTCAAGTTCTGTCAGATTGGATGGAGAGCGTCTGTGAACAGCAATTTTCAAGTCTTGCCACAGATTCTCAATGTGATTTAGGTCTGGACTGTGACTGGGCCAGTCTAACACATGAATATGCTTTGAATGACTCTAACAGGTTTTCTTCTAAGATTGCCCTGTATTTGTCTCCATCCATCTTCCCATCAACTCTGACCAGCTTCCCTGTCCCTGCTGAAGAAAAGCATCCCCACCACATGATGCTGCCACCACCATGTTTCACGGTGGGGATGGTGTGTTCAGGGTGATGTGCAGTGTTAGTTTTCCGCCACACATAGAGTTTTGCTTTTAGGCCAAAAAGATAAATTGTATGGCTTTCAGGGTTCAGCTCTGAAGGAGCAAAACTAAAGCTATCATGATGTGGTGCATACTAGCACATTATGGCGCAGACCTGCAGGGGGTAGATTCTTTTTTTTTTTTTTTTTTACAGTTTTTTTTTATAACAATTTAAAGTTGTAGTAAACCGCGGCTGGCAAAAAAAAAAAAAAAAAAACCCAGAAAAAAAAAAAAACAAAAAATCCCCTGCAAAGGCAATGGCATAATGTGCTAGTATGCATTGCAGGGCTTCCATCTTCACCCGGTCTTCCTTCCGGGTTTGCGGGCTCTGGCTGTATGAGTGGCCGGGGCTGCGATGATGTCACTTCCGTGCATGTGCAGGGGCCCCCGGCTGCGGCACAAAGCTCTGAAGGTCCGGCACGGTATGCCAAACCTTCAGAGCACATAGACCAGTGACGTCACCAGCTGCTTCCATTGGGAATATCTCCTAAATACCGCAAGTTTAGGAGATCGTCAATGTACCTATTATAGACTTATGTCCAAAGTCCAGGATTTTACTAGATACGAGGGTATTAAAGAGAACCCCGGGGGAGTGAAGTTCCTCTTTAATATGAACAATGTATCGGATGGTAAGACAAGTGATTGCAGTTCTATATGAGTGCGCCCCACACCCCCATGTGTGCAATACTCCAGTTTATTAGCATGCGCAGTGGCTTTCTGCTGATCTTCTTGCTCTGGTAAGACGGATAGTAAGAAACAAACTTCCCATGAACACATTTTTCCTTCCCCCGGCCTTCCACAATCTTCTGGTCCCAGAAAACAAAGATGAAGGAAACGACGTGACTTGAAAAGTTCCCATGCCGGTACAATGGGAGTCTGTGCTCGCCATCCCAGAACATGGATATGGGGCCAACCAGCAAAGACTGAGACCCTGTTCTCTGGTCGGATCTCATTTCATGTAAAATGAGTCCTCCTCATTGCTGGTCCCACCGGACCCCAGACAAAGGGAGATCAGAAAAGTGGGAAAACAGGATCCCCCGGTGCCCTTTGTCTTCTGCTGTGCTGAAAGGCTGAACAAAGCTCGGCCCCAATGACTTCAGTTACATCAAATCCTATGAGCCCCGAGGAGGAAGTGCTGAGGAATTTATCATCCGACTATTACAATCCAATGGAATCCTCCGTAATACACTAATCAGCACCTGAGATTCAGGACTACATTCATTATCTGACTGCTGATCATTCACTAACCAACGTGTCACCAAATATGGAACTATATATGTCTGCAGGAAATACACAAACTACTTGCAGCATTTTTCAAATCTTGGAGATCATTAATACACCTCCCACATTCCTGAAATGATAAATCGGGATACCTTTTAGCACATAGTGGGGCGGATTTACTAAAGGCAAATAGACTTTGCAGCCCGCAAGAGCCGTCGTTCCACAGATTAGTAAATGACCAGAATGTCTGCTGACTTCCATCATCCAATCAGGTGCAAGCAAAAATGATGTTTTTTTTTCTTTTTTCTTTTTTTGCATGTGATTGGGTATTCTTTCCAAAAAGAAGCTTCCCCTCTTTTACTAAGCTTTGGAGCCGCTGCCCTTTGCAAAGTGCACAGTCTATTTGCCTTTAGTAAATCAACCCCAGTATGTAGGCGAAGGAAACGTCCCCAATATGGCAAGAGTTACACAAACCAAAAAGATCTAATATGCAGAATATGATTGGTGACTAAACCTCTATATTTAACGTGACCTTGTGCTGATACTCTTTCTACTAGATTAACCATTTCTTTTCTTTTTTGCTTCTTCACTAATGTTATACTCAGGCTGTGTATTTAGCTAGGATAGCATGTTCCGTACGCTCTGACTTTTCTTCCCTTTTATTTATTTTTTGTTTCCTTTACCTTGCCTATTTGACCTGTGTTATATATGAAAATGCTCAATAAATTTATATATATAGATATATTTAGAACTCATTTTTTTCCTTTTTATTGGCTTATCAAAGTAAAAAAATGTAGTAATTAGAGGCATTGGTGTGCGCAGCCTATTGTATTAGGGTGTGCACCCCAGAGCACAAATGCACATGCGTGTAAATCAGCAGAGCAGTAGTAGTAAGTGTGAGTAGAGCAGAGATTGGGGTCAGTAGGGCAGTGGACAGTGTCAGAAGTTTTTTTATTTTATTATTTTTTACAATTTTATTTTTGTAATTATTTTTACAATATTTTTTGTTATTTTATTATTTTTTACAATTTTATTTTTGTAATTATTTTTTACAATAATTTTTTGTTATTTTTTTTATTTTTTACAATTTTATTTTTGTAATTATTGTTTACAATTTTTTTTGTTATTTTATTATTTTTTACAATTTTATTTTTGTAATTATTTTTTACAATAATTTTTTGTTATTTTTTACAATTTTATTTTTGTAATTATTTTTTACAATTTTTATTTTATTTTATTTTTTAGAATTTTATTTTTGTAATTATTTTTTTACAATTTTTTTAGGAGCCCCGTTGGGGGGGGGGGGGGCTTTGGAGAAATATCAAGGGTCACTCTAAACAGACCCCTGATGTCTCATAAACAAACATAGTTTACTATGCTTCAGTTAAAGTGGTTGTAAACCCCCCCCCCCCGAGATATTTTTACATATAGGTAAGCCTATAATAAGGCTTACCTATATGTACTGAAAATATCTACCTTGTAGTGCGCCGATGAGGTCATCGGCGCATGGGCAGTGAAGAGACGGCCCTCCCGAGACGTTTCTTCCCCAGCATATGCCGTGACGTCACGCGGCTCCTGGCCAGTCACAGAGCCCGAGTTTGCGGCCCCGGAAGGGAGAGGGGCGAAGAAGGATGCTTCCATTAGCGGGGACATCGCGGGCATCGTTTGCAGGTAAGTGCCACATATGCGATGCATACTAGCCCATTATGCTTTTACTTTGCAGGGGAATAAAGAGGAAGTAAAACCCATCAGGGTTTACTTCCTCTGTAGGAATGAACACAGGAGCGATCGGTACAGATCACTCGATGTGTTCATCCAGAAAAGGAAGGGGTAAATGAAATATTTACCAGCCCCTTTCCCAGCTCTCCATCCTGAAACATCCCCCACAGCAGCTGGCGTGACAGTCGAGGAGGGAAGCTGGCACCACTGCAGGGAGGAGACAGGGGGCGCCAGGAAGCAGAGGCAATCAGCACTACATGGGGGTGATTAGGGTGTGCCCAGACACACCCAGCACACCCTGTGCGCACGCCTATGTCTGGAGGTTGGGCAAAAATGTTTAGTGCAGCGTAAGACTTTTGGTAGTAAAATAGTACATTTTATATATATCAGTCCAAAAAGAGGACAACTGAGACTCCATGAGGGATTTGGTCCCAGAAGAAGGACAGTCCCTCTAAATAAGAGACAGTTGGGAGCTCCTGTATGTATTGGGTCTGAATGGAACACCTACCACAAGATGACCACCTCCTCCAGTGTGAATACGGCAATCCGCCCCTAAAGAAATGTGCCAACTATCCCTCGTTTGGAACCAAATCCATCTTTTCCTTTCGGTTGGCCATCTTTTGGTCTCTATAAATGAATTAAAGTGGTAGTAAAGTCCAATTAAAGTGGTAGTAAAGTCCAATTTTTAATGTACCTACAGGTAAGTCTATAGTAAGGATGAATTGTAGGTTCAGGGAATATCTTGCAATGTGTAGGAGTTATTCACACGGAATGCAGCCGGCGACGTCACCCACATAAATGCCCTCTGAAGGGACGGCATACCCGACTCCCGCCTGCATGTGCGGGGGATGATGTCATTGCAGCTCAGCCATTCGTAGAGCTGGAGCCCCTGAACCCGAAAAGGAAGACCGGGTGAAGATGGAAGCCCTCTCAGCGGAGGGCTTCGTTTTAAGGTAATTTTGCCATAATGTGCTAGTATGGGGCCCTCCTGTATGGGGCTTGGGCCCCATCAGTTAAACAGGGGGGGGGTGGCCTAGGCAGCTTTTTGGTGCAGGCAGTTTCCCCTCACTGCAGCATCTCCTCTCCCTCCTGCGATCTGTCAGGGGGAGCCACAGGGGGATCAGTTTAAAGGAATTCCCCCTTCCACCGCTTTGATCACCCCCTCTCCCTCTCCAGTATCCCCTTTCATCCCAAGCTTTGACCCCCCCCCCCCCCCACCGTGTTTACTATGCTTTAGTTTGTAAATGACCGGGGAGCATCTCTATAGAGTGCTTCCTGTTCATTCGTTCTGTAGCAGCTGAGGCTGCAGAGAAAGGATTGGGGGATTTGTGTCCTCAATCACTCCTCTTAAGAGAGAAATCAGGGATCTGTTTAGGACCCCGATATTTCACCCCCTCCCAGGCTATTACAAATTAAAAAAAAAAAAGTAATTGTAAAAAAAAAAAACATAATTAGGGCTCATTCACAGGGGTACTCGGACCACGTGTGGTTTGTTCATGTGGCTGGAGCCGTGTTCAGGGTTGTACACCCGCATCCACCCGAACTGGGGGGGGGGGAGGGGCTCTGTCAGGTGCGCTGTAGGGGGGCCCCCATGATTTCTAACAGCAGCTCTACAAGAGGCACATCGTAGTAACTGGAATTTATGTCCCTTGTGCTGATTTTTATGTTTATAATTCAGATTAAACTTATCCTTTAACTTTGACTTCTGTTCAAGTGATTGTGTGATAAACCCGTGTCCCGTGTTGATGGGCTGAGCGCTGTGATCTCATCGCTGATACAATCTGTACAAAGGTTCACGAAGAGCCATAAAAAGTCAATCCACGTGCTTTAAAAATATGGAAAAGCTGCATAAAGCGCAAAGTCCAGAGCGCAGCCAATACGAGTACATGCAAGCCGCACTGTTTATTACCGGAGATAATATAACAGATTATTGTGGCAAACGGCACCTTGTATGTTCTCTGCGGGAGGGGGCCATAAAAATGGGCACCGGATCAGACTGCCCTGGTGACCATTAGAAGGGGCCAAAAGAGACGGGAGAGCCCACATTCTACCAAACGTGCCGGCGGGGACACCTGTTCTGGTGACAAGCAGGGAGAGATTTACTAAAACTGGAGCACACAGTCTGGTGAAGCCAATCAGCTTCCAGGTTTAAGTGCAAATCTGATGTGGTTTCACTATGCGATTTCTGTTGTGGCGGGTTCCAATTTAATGCAATTTCTGAGGGGACTGGTCATAGCTAAAGATTCAATTTGCACCGCACCCCCCCCCCCCCCACTAAACTCGCACAGGACGCTTTTTTTTAACAGGATCAAAATTGCACACTGCATCGATGTGAACGGCGGCTGGTGCTCCATAATTAGTGAGATTAGTGCTCGATAATTCGGGGTCTTGTGCTCTATAATTAGGAGAATGGTGCTCCATAATTCGGGGACTGGTGCTCCATAATTCGGGGACTGGTGCTCCATAATTCGGGGACTGGTGCTCCATAATTCGGGGTCTGGTGCTCCATAATTCGGGGTCTGGTGCTCCATAGTTCGGGGACTGGTGCTCCATAATTCGGGGACTGGTGCTCCATAATTCGGGGACTGGTGCTCCATAATTCGGGGTCTGGTGCTCCATAATTAGTGAGATTAGTGCTCGATAATTCGGGGTCTTGTGCTCTATAATTAGGAGAATGGTGCTCCATAATTCGGGGACTGGTGCTCCATAATTCGGGGACTGGTGCTCCATAATTCGGGGTCTGGTGCTCCATAATTCGGGGTCTGGTGCTCCATAGTTCGGGGACTGGTGCTCCATAATTCGGGGACTGGTGCTCCATAATTCGGGGACTGGTGCTCCATAATTTGGGGTCTGGTTCTCCATAATTTGGGGTCTGGTGCTCCATAATTCGGGGACTGGTGCTCCATAATTCGGGGTCTGGTGCTCCATAATTCAGGGGTTGGTGCTCCATAATTCGGGGACTGGTGTTCCATAATTCGGGGTCTGGTGCTCGATAATTCGGGGACTGGTGTTCCATAATTCGGGGTCTGGTGCTCCATAATTCGGGGACTGGTGTTCCATAATTCGGGGACTGGTGCTCCATAATTCGGGGTCTGGTGCTCTATAATTCGGGGACTGGTGTTCCATAATTCGGGGGCTGGTGCTCGATAATTCGGGGTCTGGTGCTCCATAATTCAGGGTCTGGTGCTCCATAATTCGGGGTCTGGTGTTCCATAATTCGGGGACTGGTGCTCCATAATTCGGGGGCTGGTGCTCGATAATTCGGGGTCTGGTGCTCCATAATTCAGGGTCTGGTGCTCCATAATTCGGGGTCTGGTGTTCCATAATTCGGGGACTGGTGCTCCATAATTCGGGGTCTGGTGCTCTATAATTCGGGGTCTGGTGCTCGATAATTCAGGGGCTGGTGCTCGATAATTCGGGGTCTGGTGCTCCATAATTCAGGGTCTGGTGCTCCATAATTCGGGGTCTGGTGCTCCATAATTCAGGGTCTGGTGCTCCATAATTCGGGGTCTTTTGCTCCATAATTCGGGGACTGGTGCTCCATAATTCGGGGTCTGGTGCTCCATAATTTGGGGACTGGTGCTTCATAATTTTGGGTCTGGTGCTCCATAATTCGGGGACTGGTGCTCCATAATTCGGGGTCTGATGCTCCATAATTCGGGGACTGGTGCTCCATAATTCGGGGTCTGGTGCTCTATAATTTGGGGTCTGGTGTTCCATAATTCGGGGACTGGTGCTCGATAATTCGGGGTCTGGTGCTCGATAATTCAGGGTCTGGTGCTCCATAATTCGGGGTCTGGTGCTCCATAATTCGGGGACTGGTGCTCCATAATTCGGGGTCTGGTGCTCGATAATTCGGGGTCTGGTGCTCTATAATTTGGGGTCTGGTGCTCGATAATTCAGGGTCTGGTGCTCCATAATTCGGGGACTAGTGCTCGATAATTCGGGGTCTGGTGCTCGATAATTCAGGGTCTGGTGCTCCATAATTCGGGGTCTGGTGCTCCATAATTCGGGGACTGGTGCTCCATAATTCGGGGTCTGGTGCTCCATAATTTGGGGACTGGTGCTCTATAATTTGGGGTCTGGTGCTCCATAATTCGGGGTCTGGTGCTCTATAATTTGGGGTCTGGTGTTCCATAATTCGGGGACTGGTGCTCGATAATTCGGGGTTTGGTGCTCGATAATTCGGGGTCTGGTGCTCGATAATTCAGGGACTGGTGCTCCATAATTCGGGGACTGGTGCTCGATAATTCGGGGTCTGGTGCTCCATAATTCGGGGACTGGTGCTCGATAATTCGGGGACTGGTGCTCGATAATTCAGGGACTGGTGCTCCATAATTCGGGGACTGGTGCTCCATAATTCGGGGTCTGGTGCTCGATAATTCGCGGTCTGGTGCTCCATAATTCGGGGTCTGGTGCTTCAAAATTCGGGGTCTGGTGCTCCATAATTCGGGGTCTGGTGCTCGATAATTCAGGGACTGGTGCTCCATAATTCGGGGACTGGTGCTCGATAATTCAGGGTCTGGTGCTCCATAATTTGGGGACTGGTGCTCCATAATTCGGGGTCTGGTGCTCTATAATTTGGGGTCTGGTGTTCCATAATTCGGGGTCTTTTGCTCCATAATTCGGGGACTGATGCTCCATAATTCGGGGTCTGGTGCTCCATAATTTGGGGACTGGTGCTTCATAATTTTGGGTCTGGTGCTCCATAATTCGGGGACTGGTGCTCCATAATTCGGGGTCTGGTGCTCCATAATTCGGGGACTGGTGCTCCATAATTCGGGGTCTGGTGCTCTATAATTTGGGATCTGGTGTTCCATAATTCGGGGACTGGTGCTCGATAATTCGGGGTCTGGTGCTCGATAATTCAGGGTCTGGTGCTCCATAATTCGGGGTCTGGTGCTCCATAATTCGGGGACTGGTGCTCCATAATTCGGGGTCTGGTGCTCGATAATTCGGGGTCTGGTGCTCTATAATTTGGGGTCTGGTGCTCGATAATTCAGGGTCTGGTGCTCCATAATTCGGGGACTGGTGCTCGATAATTCGGGGTCTGGTGCTCGATAATTCAGGGTCTGGTGCTCCATAATTCGGGGTCTGGTGCTCCATAATTCGGGGACTGGTGCTCCATAATTCGGGGTCTGGTGCTCCATAATTTGGGGACTGGTGCTCCATAATTCGGGGTCTGGTGCTCTATAATTTGGGGTCTGGTGTTCCATAATTCGGGGACTGGTGCTCGATAATTCGGGGTTTGGTGCTCGATAATTCGGGGTCTGGTGCTCGATAATTCAGGGACTGGTGCTCCATAATTCGGGGACTGGTGCTCGATAATTCGGGGTCTGGTGCTCCATAATTCGGGGACTGGTGCTCGATAATTCAGGGACTGGTGCTCGATAATTCGCGGTCTGGTGCTCCATAATTCGGGGTCTGGTGCTTCAAAATTCGGGGTCTGGTGCTCCATAATTCGGGGTCTGGTGCTCGATAATTCAGGGACTGGTGCTCCATAATTCGGGGACTGGTGCTCGATAATTCAGGGTCTGGTGCTCCATAATTTGGGGACTGGTGCTCCATAATTCGGGGTCTGGTGCTCTATAATTTGGGGTCTGGTGTTCCATAATTCGGGGACTGGTGCTCGATAATTCGGGGTTTGGTGCTCGATAATTCGGGGTCTGGTGCTCGATAATTCAGGGACTGGTGCTCCATAATTCGGGGACTGGTGCTCGATAATTCGGGGACTGGTGCTCGATAATTCGGGGACTGGTGCTCGATAATTCAGGGACTGGTGCTCCATAATTCGGGGACTGGTGCTCCATAATTCGGGGTCTGGTGCTCGATAATTCGCGGTCCGGTGCTCCATAATTCGGGGTCTGGTGCTTCAAAATTCGGGGTCTGGTGCTCCATAATTCGGGGTCTGGTGCTCGATAATTCAGGGACTGGTGCTCCATAATTCGGGGACTGGTGCTCGATAATTCAGGGTCTGGTGCTCCATAATTCGGGGACTGGTGCTCCATAATTCGGGGTCTGGTGCTCCATAATTCAGGGACTGGTGCTCGATAATTCGGGGACTGGTGCTCGATAATTATGGGACTGGTGCTCCATAATTCGGGGACTGGTGCTCCATAATTCGGGGTCTGGTGCTCCATAATTCGGGGTCTGGTGCTCGATAATTCGCGGTCTGGTGCTCCATAATTCGGGGTCTGGTGCTTCAAAATTCGGGGTCTGGTGCTCCATAATTCGGGGTCTGGTGCTCCATAATTTGGGGTCTGGTGCTTCAAAATTCGGGGTCTGGTGCTCCATAATTCGGGGTCTGGTGCTCGATAATTCAGGGACTGGTGCTCCATAATTCGGGGACTGGTGCTCCATAATTCGGGGACTGGTGCTCCATAATTCGGGGTCTGGTGCTCCATAATTCGGGGGCTGGTGCTCGATCATTCGGGATCTAGTGCTCGATAATTCAGGGACTGGTGCTCCATAATTCGGGGACTGGTGCTCCATAATTCGGGGTCTGGTGCTCGATCATTCGGGGTCTAGTGCTCGATAATTCAGGGACTGGTGCTCCATAATTCGGGGACTGGTGCTCCATAATTCGGGGACTGGTGCTCCATAATTCGGGGTCTAGTGCTCGATAATTCAGGGACTGGTGCTCCATAATTCGGGGACTGGTGCTCCATAATTCGGGGTCTGGTGCTCCATAATTTGGGGACTGGTGCTCTATAATTTGGGGTCTGGTGCTCCATAATTCGGGGTCTGGTGCTCTATAATTTGGGGTCTGGTGTTCCATAATTCGGGGACTGGTGCTCGATAATTCGGGGTTTGGTGCTCGATAATTCGGGGTCTGGTGCTCGATAATTCAGGGACTGGTGCTCCATAATTCGGGGACTGGTGCTCGATAATTCGGGGTCTGGTGCTCCATAATTCGGGGACTGGTGCTCGATAATTCGGGGACTGGTGCTCGATAATTCAGGGACTGGTGCTCCATAATTCGGGGACTGGTGCTCCATAATTCGGGGTCTGGTGCTCGATAATTCGCGGTCTGGTGCTCCATAATTCGGGGTCTGGTGCTTCAAAATTCGGGGTCTGGTGCTCCATAATTCGGGGTCTGGTGCTCGATAATTCAGGGACTGGTGCTCCATAATTCGGGGACTGGTGCTCGATAATTCAGGGTCTGGTGCTCCATAATTTGGGGACTGGTGCTCCATAATTCGGGGTCTGGTGCTCTATAATTTGGGGTCTGGTGTTCCATAATTCGGGGTCTTTTGCTCCATAATTCGGGGACTGGTGCTCCATAATTCGGGGTCTGGTGCTCCATAATTTGGGGACTGGTGCTTCATAATTTTGGGTCTGGTGCTCCATAATTCGGGGACTGGTGCTCCATAATTCGGGGTCTGGTGCTCCATAATTCGGGGACTGGTGCTCCATAATTCGGGGTCTGGTGCTCTATAATTTGGGGTCTGGTGTTCCATAATTCGGGGACTGGTGCTCGATAATTCGGGGTCTGGTGCTCGATAATTCAGGGTCTGGTGCTCCATAATTCGGGGTCTGGTGCTCCATAATTCGGGGACTGGTGCTCCATAATTCGGGGTCTGGTGCTCGATAATTCGGGGTCTGGTGCTCTATAATTTGGGGTCTGGTGCTCGATAATTCAGGGTCTGGTGCTCCATAATTCGGGGACTGGTGCTCGATAATTCGGGGTCTGGTGCTCGATAATTCAGGGTCTGGTGCTCCATAATTCGGGGTCTGGTGCTCCATAATTCGGGGACTGGTGCTCCATAATTCGGGGTCTGGTGCTCGATAATTCGCGGTCTGGTGCTCCATAATTCGGGGTCTGGTGCTTCAAAATTCGGGGTCTGGTGCTCCATAATTCGGGGACTGGTGCTCCATAATTCGGGGTCTGGTGCTCCATAATTTGGGGACTGGTGCTCCATAATTCGGGGTCTGGTGCTCTATAATTTGGGGTCTGGTGTTCCATAATTCGGGGACTGGTGCTCGATAATTCGGGGTTTGGTGCTCGATAATTCGGGGTCTGGTGCTCGATAATTCAGGGACTGGTGCTCCATAATTCGGGGACTGGTGCTCGATAATTCGGGGTCTGGTGCTCCATAATTCGGGGACTGGTGCTCGATAATTCAGGGACTGGTGCTCCATAATTCGGGGACTGGTGCTCCATAATTCGGGGTCTGGTGCTCGATAATTCGCGGTCTGGTGCTCCATAATTCGGGGTCTGGTGCTTCAAAATTCGGGGTCTGGTGCTCCATAATTCGGGGTCTGGTGCTCCATAATTCAGGGACTGGTGCTCCATAATTCGGGGACTGGTGCTCGATAATTCGGGGACTGGTGCTCGATAATTCAGGGTCTGGTGCTCCATAATTTGGGGACTGGTGCTCCATAATTCAGGGTCTGGTGTTCCATAATTCGGGGACTGGTGCTCGATAATTCGGGGTTTGGTGCTCGATAATTCGGGGTCTGGTGCTCGATAATTCAGGGACTGGTGCTCCATAATTCGGGGACTGGTGCTCGATAATTCGGGGACTGGTGCTCGATAATTCGGGGACTGGTGCTCGATAATTCAGGGACTGATGCTCCATAATTCGGGGACTGGTGCTCCATAATTCGGGGTCTGGTGCTCGATAATTCGCGGTCCGGTGCTCCATAATTCGGGGTCTGGTGCTTCAAAATTCGGGGTCTGGTGCTCCATAATTCGGGGTCTGGTGCTCCATAATTTGGGGTCTGGTGCTTCAAAATTCGGGGTCTGGTGCTCCATAATTCGGGGTCTGGTGCTCGATAATTCAGGGACTGGTGCTCCATAATTCGGGGACTGGTGCTCCATAATTCGGGGACTGGTGCTCCATAATTCGGGGACTGGTGCTCCATAATTCGGGGTCTGGTGCTCGATCATTCGGGGTCTAGTGCTCGATAATTCAGGGACTGGTGCTCCATAATTCGGGGACTGGTGCTCCATAATTCGGGGACTGGTGCTCGATAATTCGGGGACTGGTGCTCCATAATTCGGGATCTGGTGCTCCATAATTCGGGATCTGGTGCTCGATCATTCGGGGTCTAGTGCTCGATAATTCGGGGACTGGTGCTCCATAATTCGGGATCTGGTGCTCCATAACTCAGGGACTGGTGCTCCATAATTCGGGGGGCTGAAATTGGCAAAAGTAGTGCAGGAATTACTTTTTCAAATTGGTGTGGCACCGCAAAGTCGGTTCCATTGCTGACAATAGGGTGCGACTTGTCATGCGATTTGACCTGTGAAAGTCACCCCTCCTCCTACCTACTATACATAAAAAAAGATCGGTATACTGACCTTGGTTTAATCCCCTTCTGTCCGTTCACACGATCCCGCGTCCTGGGCCGATCATCGCAGGTGAACGCTCCATGCGCGATGAAAAGCGATTAGCTACAAGTTGCGTCAGCTTTGCCGCGGTATGTAAACATCCCTGTCCGCTGCCTATTGCAGCTTAAAGGGGGGCAAAATGCAGCTCAACCCCAAACATTGCTGCCTCTCAACCACAAGTGTAAACAACGCCTGCTAGAAGATTTGGGGGGATTCTTGGAGTTGCACTTTAAGGCGGGGCTCACACTGCCGCAAACACAGACATCGCATGTAATTCGCACCGCATTGCTGTGCACATCACATTCGATGCAAATTTATCTATACAGTTTGGCTGAATTCGTATCGCATGGTACAGGACCCTTTTCTTTGGTCCACACTGGAAATGGATCGGATTGGTCTTCACACTCATGCGATCCGATTCCTGTACTATTTCACAGTTCGCACTGCGATCTGCGGACCAATCTGGGGGCGTCATTCGTTTTTACATTGACACCCGCAGCAGTTCGCAGATGTCAGTGTAAACCGCCTGCGATTCAGGTGCGATGCGGGCGATCCGCACAGGATTCGCAGGGTTTCCCGCAGCGCACCGGTGTGAACCCAGTCTAAACCTCTTGTCATGACGTTCCCTGCTTGGGACAATGTATCAGCTCACATTCCTCCTAATGGTTATTATCAGTAACAATGTGTCAATATTTGGCTTGCAGTGACAGGCGCTCATTAATGGGGAGGTGCAGGCATCCCGTGCGCTCTGTGTTTGTTCTACAAATGATCTCATATGATGATCTTATATCGGATGTGGAATCTCTGACCTCTCCGCTCAGATATTTACCATCATGATGTCATAATGACCTGGAGGTGACATTGTTCGATCCTGACAGATGTGTGACATCATAGTGACGGGGCGATGTTCTGAGTGCTCCAATCCTTGTACTGGGGGGTCCAATCCTTGTACTGGGGGGGTCCAATCCTTGTACTGGGGGGGTCCAATCCTTGTACTGGGGGGGTCCAATCCCTGTACTGGGGGGTCCAATCCTTATACTGGGGGGTCCAATCCTTGTACTGGGGGGTCCAATCCTTGTACTGGGGGGGTCCAATCCTTGTACTGGGGGGGTCCAATCCTTTTACTGGGGGGGTCAAATCCTTGTACTGGGGGGTCCAATCCTTGTACTGGGGGGTCCAATCCTTTTACTGGGGGGGTCAAATCCTTGTACTGGGGGGTCCAATCCTTGTACTGGGGGGGTCCAATCCTTTTACTGGGGGGGTCAAATCCTTGTACTGGGGGGTCCAATCCTTGTACTGGGGGGGTCCAATCCTTTTACTGGGGGGGTCAAATCCTTGTACTGGGGGGTCCAATCCTTGTACTGGGGGGTCCAATCCTTGTACTGGGGGGTCCAATCCTTGTACTGGGGGGGTCCAATCCTTGTACTGGGGGGGTCCAATCCTTGTACTGGGGGGTCCAATCCTTGTACTGGGGGGTCCAATCCTTGTACTGGGGGGGGGTCCAATCCTTGTACTGGGGGGGTCCAATCCTTGTACTGGGGGGTCCAATCCTTGTACTGGGGGGGTCCAATCCTTGTACCGGGGGGGTCCAATCCTTGTACCGGGGGGGTCCAATCCTTGTACCGGGGGGGTCCAATCTTTGTACCGGGGAGGGGGTCCAATCCTTGTACTGGGGGGTCCAGGGGCTCGGAGCGATCGCTGTATCCGGGAGTATAAATCCTGAGTGTGACACTTCGATGATGTCATTTTCATACACATGGCGGATATCAATGGGAAGCTGAGACATAATACAGGACTGAGGAGTAGATGGAATGAAGACAAAGGATCACTTTTATTAAACCCAAAACCAAACATTTATTATATTGCAGTTAACCAATTCTCAGATGTGACGGCTGCATTCGTTTTCTTTTTTTAGACTTTCTTTCCTTTATTTGCACCTGGTGATCCTGCCAGTAAGTCCGTTGTTTTTCAACAGAAGAAGCATTCCTGCAGACAGGGCCAGTGCTTAGACTATTTTGCACCCTAGGCAAGACCAGCTACTTGCACCCCCCCCCCCCCCCCAAGAAAAATACAACTTAACCGCTTGCCGCCTGCCAACCGTCAAATAACGGAGGGGGCGGTGCAGCTCTCGTTCTAGGATGACGACATATGACGTTGTCCCAGAACGGACGATCTCACGCGCCCGCGCGCGGGGGGGGAGTGTGTGTGCAGCGTGGCGATCGCGGCCGCGCCACATTGCTAGGACACGTGGTGACCCCCGATCTCTGTAAAGAGCCGCGCCTGCGGCTCTTTAACCATGTGATCGGCTGTGTCCAATCACAGCCGGTCACATGTAAACACGGAAATGCCAGTAATTGGCGCTCCTCACCTCTCAGTGACAGATTGTGTGGTGAGGAGAGTCGATCAGCAGCATCTCCTCACAGGGGACATCCAGACATGTAATCAGTGCCCTGATTACAATAAAGCGCCACCAGTGCCACCATTCGGTGCCCATTATTGATGCCAGTCAGTGCTGGCTATCAGTGCCTCCTCATCAGAGCCCATCAGTGCTGCCTATCCGTGCCACCTATCAGTGCCCACAAGTGCCACCATTCAGTGCCCATTATTGATGCCAGTCAGTGCCACCTATCAGTGCTGCCCATCAGTACCCATCAGTGCTGCCTATCCATGCCGTCCATCAGTGCCCACCAGTGTCACCTAAGTGCAGCATATTAGTGCCTCGTCATCAGAGCCCATCAGTGAAGGAGAAAAAATACTTATTTACAAAATTTACTGACAGAAACAAAGAAAAACTTTTTTTTTTTTTTTTTATTCAAAATTTTCTTTTTTTTGTTTGTTTTTTTTTGTAAAAAATAAAAAACGTGGCAATGATTAAATACCACCAAAAGAAAAACAAAGCTCTATTTGTGGGGGAAAAAAATGTCACATGGTGTCAGTGTAGCATGACCGCGCAATTGTCATTCAAAATATGACGGCGTAGGTTGGTGTCATCCCTTCTGACGTCTTCTCCACGCCTCAAGGTTGGAGCGGAACAACTCGCCCGGGTTCATTCCTCAGGGTTCAAGCACAAGCTAAGAATACACATTGCAGGAAGCCGCTATGGAGGGGGCGGAGCCGGGGATTTCCTGATTGGCCGGTCTGTGGGGGACGCGATCGCTCTGCTGGCGATGAAAAGTCGTCTTCTCTGTCAGGATGTTAAATCATTTTTTTTTTTGTTTTTTGGTCATTGGCTGCTGAAATACTAAAGTGAGATTTTTTAAATAAATATTGAAGTAAATCTTTATTATCCACGTCCAGCTCAGACAATTCTGACAATTCTCTCCTAAAATCATCATTCTTTTCCTAGAAAATAACTTAGAACCCCCAAACATTATATATTATCCCCTAAATGTGCACCGTTCAGGAGACATTTACTTTAGCAGCACTGGGGATGTGACCAGCGCATGCGCAGTGCGCTCTCAGTGGATGGCGTGAATGCGCGGGACTCACGTTAATGCGGCTCGGCCAGTCACATGACGGCTGCCTGTAAACCTGAAAGGAAGACCTGGTGAAGATGGAAGCCCTGCCAGCCACACCCCCAACATTCTGAGATGGGAAGGAGGGACACCTATCAGAAAAAGTATGCAGGCATAGGACACACCCCTTGCCACGCCCCTTAAAGGAGAATTGTACAAAAAAACAAGATTGGTTAAACCCACAAGTGCTTTTTTTTACCACTAATATTCCTTTATATTGGCTTTTGGAATTTACTAATGTAGCAATTTACAGATCAGATGAAAAATTTAGCACCAGGAAAGAATTTTTTTTTTATAGATAAAAAGTGCCTTGTTTATACAACTCTATAGATCAGACCAACATGAGGGACAAATGAGGAGGAATGAGGGACAGAGGGACATTGCTCCAAATTATGGACAGTCCCTCCAAATCCGGGACACTCCCTCCAAATCAGGTACACTCCCTCCAAATCAGGGACAGTCCCTCCAAATCAGGGACAGTCCCTCCAAATCAGGAACACTCCCTCAAAATCAGGGACAGTCCCTCCAAATCAGGGACACTCCCTCCAAATCAGGGACACTCCCTCCAAATCAGGAACACTCCCTCCAAATCAGGGACAGTCCCTCCAAATCAGGGACAGTCCCTCCAAATCAGGGACAGTCCCTCCAAATCAGGGACAGTCCCTCCAAATCCGGGACACTCCCTCCAAATCAGGGACAGTCCCTCCAAATCAGGGACAGTCCCTCCAAATCAGGGACAGTCCCTCCAAATCAGGGACAGTCCCTCCAAATCAGGGACAGTCCCTCCAAATCAGGGACAGTCCCTCCAAATCCGGGACACTCCCTCCAAATCAGGGACAGTCCCTCCAAATCAGGGACAGTCCCTCCAAATCAGGTACACTCCCTCCAAATCAGGGACAGTCCCTCCAAATCAGGAACAGTCCCTCCAAATCAGGGACAGTCCCTCCAAATCCGGGACATTCCCTCCAAATCAGGTACACTCCCTCCAAATCAGGGACACTCCCTCCAAATCAGGGACAATCCCTCCAAATCAGGAACACTCCCTCCAAATCAGGGACAGTCCCTCAAAATCAGGGACACTCCCTCCAAATCAGGAACACTCCCTCAAAATCAGGGACAGTCCCTCCAAATCAGGAACACTCCCTCAAAATCAGGGACAGTCCCTCCAAATCAGGGACACTCCCTCCAAATCAGGGACACTCCCTCCAAATCAGGAACACTCCCTCCAAATCAGGGACAGTCCCTCCAAATCAGGGACACTCCCTCCAAATCAGATACGGTCCCTCCAAATCAGGGACACTCCCTCCAAATCAGAGACACTCCCTCCAAATCAAATACAGTCCCTCCAAATCAGGGACACTCCCTCCAAATCAGGGACAATCCCTCCAAATCAGGGACAATCTCTCCAAATCAGATACAGTCCCTCCAAATCAGGGACACTCCCTCCAAATCAGGGACACTCCCTCCAAATCAGGGACAATCCCTCCAAATCAGGGACACTCTCTCCAAATCAGATACAGTCCCTCCAAATCAAGGACAATCCCTCCAAATCAGGGACACTCCCTCCAAATCAGATACAGTCCCTCCAAATCAGATACAGTCCCTCCAAATCAGGGACAGTCCCTCCAAATTTAGGGACAATCCCTCCAAATCAGGGAAACTCTCTCGAAATCAAGGACAATCCTTCCAAATCAGGGACACTCCCTCGAAATCAGGGACACTCCCTCCAAATCAGGGACAATCCCAACAAATCAGGGACACTCTCTCCAAATCAGATACACTCCCTCCAAATCAGGGACAGTCCATTTCAAATCAGATACACTCCCTCCAAATCAGGGACAATCCCTCCAAATCAGGGACATTCCCTCCAAATCAGGGACAATCCCTCCAAATCAGGGACACTCCCTCCAAATCAGGGACAATCCCTCCAAATCAGGGACATTCCCTCCAAATCAGGGACAGTTGGGAGCGATGGCTATCAGCGGTGACAGCGTGTTGCCGGAGGGCTGCATTCTCAGGTAAGTCCTCATTAATGTGATCTTTTTTTTCTTGTGGTTATCTACCGCTTTAAGAGATTCAATTTTTTTTGTATCTTTTATTGGAGATGTTTTATAGTAGAAAGTTTTTTTAATTTTTTTTTTATTGTTGGTCTTTCTTTGTTTATATAATACAAATAAATAAAAAATGCAGAGGTGATCAAATACCTCCAAAAGAATGTTCATAAAAAAAATGATATAAATGTATTTTGGGCACAGTGTGGCACGACCGCACAATTGTCAGATAAAGTAGCGCAGTTCTGCATGGCAAAAAAAAAAAAGTCCTGGTCGTGAAGGGGAAGGGGGGTAAAGAACTGAAATTATTAAAAATGATAGAATATAAATAAATAAATAAAGCCTTAATCAATATAAATGAATTGGAGCCTCATATGACCTGATAGTTGGCACCACACAGCTTTGGCCACAATAAAATGGCCGCTCCTTCAGCCCCACAGAAGTGTCTTTACCTCTAGCGTCCAGAATTCCACCAATAGAAGCGCGCCCACACCGCGGATCCACCAATAGGAGCACAGCGCGCCGTGTCTGCCCGGAGAGTGGCGGAAAGGTCCCGGTGATCCTGAAGTCTTCTGTGTGTGATGTCGGCGGTGACCGGCTCTACCCCGGGAGGTGTGAAGAGGAGCCTGGCGGAGCTGCTCGGTATATGTGACGTTTATTTCCTGTGTGACGCGCCCTATAGGCGATATGCGGTATTACAGGAGGAGGAGGGGGAGGAGTTATCCCACCACGTGAAAAGCTCCTCCATCCTGACCACGTGATCCCAGGTGTGTCATCCAGGATCCTTGGTGGGGTGGAGTTCCCCTTTAAGACCCACTTCTGCCCCCCCGATGATTGGACGCCCCTGTGTGCAAAGTGACGCGGTGTAGCGTCACATATGGCGACTAGGGTTGCCACATCATCCCTTTAATCCAGGACACACATTAATTACTCAGGTTCTGTGGCTGATTAAGGTGGTAATTAAACTCACTTGGTGCCTTATCTGCAATAAATCAGCCTCAGAACCTGTGGAATTCATATGTGTCCTGGATTAAAGGGATGATGTGGCAACCCTAATGGCGACCCATCACATTTTGCTACCTGCTGGAGTGCGCATGCGCGACGCCACCATATGCGTTCCAACACTTTTATGACAAAACTCCACCCCTAAGTCCGGGTTCAACCCCAATATCCAAGTGGACATAAAGATGGAATATAATTATGCCGAGCGAAGCGAGGGGTGTGGAGTTTTGTTGTAAAAGTGTTGGAACGCATATGTCGGCGTCGCGCATGCGCACTCCAGCGGGTAGCGAAATGTGATGGGTCGCCATATGTGACGCCACAGCGGCGACTGCTGTACAAAAGATCCTTGTGAAAGTATTGATTTCCCGGGAAACGGACACTTCCCGGAGTATTGATTTCCCGGGAAAAGGACACTTCCCGGAGTATTGATTCCCCTGGAAACGGACACTTCCCGGAGTATTGATTCCCCTGGAAACGGACACTTCCCGGAGTATTGATTCCCCAGGAAACGGACACTTTCCGGAGTATTGATTCCCCGGGAAACGGACACTTTCCGGAGTATTGATTTCCCGGGAAAAGGACACTTCCCGGAGTATTGATTCCCCTGGAAACGGACACTTCCCGGAGTATTGATTCCCCAGGAAACAGACACTTCCCGAAGTATTGATTCCCCTGGAAATGGACACTTCCCGGAGTATTGATTCCCCTGGAAACGGACACTTTCCGGAGTATTGATTCCCCGGGAAACGGACACTTCCTGCAGTATTGATTCCCCGGGAAACGGACACTTCCCGGAGTATTGATTCCCCTGGAAACGGACACTTCCCGGAGTATTGATTCCCCAGGAAACGGACACTTCCTGCAGTATTGATTCCCCTGGAAACGGACACTTCCCGGAGTATTGATTCCCCTGGAAACGGACACTTCCCGGAGTATTGATTCCCCGGGAAACGGACACTTCCCGGAGTATTGATTCCCCGGGAAACGGACACTTCCCGGAGTATTGATTCCCCGGGAAACGGACACTTCCCGGAGTATTGATTCCCCGGGAAACGGACACTTCCCGGAGTATTGATTCCCCGGGAAACGGACACTTCCCGGAGTATTGATTCCCCAGGAAACGGACACTTCCCGGAGTATTGATTCCCCTGGAAACGGACACTTCCCGGAGTATTGATTCCCCGGGAAACGGACACTTACCGGAGTATTGATTCCCCGGGAAACGGACACTTCCCGGAGTATTGATTCCCCGGGAAACGGACACTTCCAGGAGTATTGATTCCCTGGGAAACGGACACTTCCCGGAGTATTGATTCCCCAGGAAACGGACACTTCCAGGAGTATTGATTCCCCAGGAAACGGACACTTCCCGGAGTATTGATTCCTCGGGAAACGGACACTTCCCGGAGTATTGATTCATCGGGAAACAGACACTTCCTGGAGTATTGATTCCCAGGAAACGGACACTTCCTGGAGTATTGATTCCCCGGGAAACGGACACTTCCAGGAGTATTGATTCCCCGGGAAACGGCCACTTCCTGGAGTATTGATTCCTCGGGAAACGGACACTTCCCGGAGTATTGATTCCCCTGGAAACGGACACTTCCCGGAGTATTGATTCCTCGGGAAACGGACACTTCCCGGAGTATTGATTCCCCTGGAAACGGACACTTCCCGGAGTATTGATTCCCCTGGAAACGGACACTTCCCGGAGTATTGATTCCCCCGGAAATGGACACTTCCCGGAGTATTGATTCCCTGGGAAACGGCTACTTCCAGGAGTATTGATTTCCCGGGAGACGGCCACTTCCCGGAGTATTGATTTCTGGGAAACAGACACTTCCAGGAGTATTGATTCCCCCGGAAACAGGCACTTCCCGGAGTATTGATTTCCCGGGAAACAGACACTTCCCGGAGTATTGATTCCCCAGGAAACGGACACTTCCTGCAGTATTGATTCCCCGGGAAACGGACACTTCCCGGAGTATTGATTCCCCTGGAAACGGACACTTCCCGGAGTATTGATTCCCCTGGAAACGGACACTTCCCGGAGTATTGATTCCCCGGGAAACGGACACTTTCCGGAGTATTGATTCCCCGGGAAACGGACACTTCCCGGAGTATTGATTCCCCGGGAAACGGACACTTCCCGGAGTATTGATTCCCCTGGAAACGGACACTTCCCGGAGTATTGATTCCCCTGGAAACGGACACTTCCCGGAGTATTGATTCCCCGGGAAATGGACACTTACCGGAGTATTGATTCCCCGGGAAACGGACACTTCCCGGAGTATTGATTCCCCGGGAAACGGACACTTCCAGGAGTATTGATTCCCTGGGAAACGGACACTTCCCGGAGTATTGATTCCCCGGGAAACGGACACTTCCAGGAGTATTGATTCCCCAGGAAACGGACACTTCCCGGAGTATTGATTCCTCGGGAAACGGACACTTCCCGGAGTATTGATTCCTCGGGAAACAGACACTTCCTGGAGTATTGATTCCCAGGAAACGGACACTTCCTGGAGTATTGATTCCCCGGGAAACGGCCACTTCCTGGAGTATAGATTCCCCGGGAAACGGACACTTCCCGGAGTATTGATTCCCCTGGAAACGGACACTTCCCGGAGTATTGATTCCTCGGGAAACGGACACTTCCCGGAGTATTGATTCCCCTGGAAACGGACACTTCCCGGAGTATTGATTCCCCCGGAAATGGACACTTCCCGGAGTATTGATTCCCTGGGAAACGGCCACTTCCAGGAGTATTGATTTCCCGGGAGACGGCCACTTCCCGGAGTATTGATTTCTGGGAAACAGACACTTCCAGGAGTATTGATTCCCCCGGAAACAGGCACTTCCCGGAGTATTGATTTCCCGGGAAACAGACACTTCCCGGAGTATTGATTTCCTGGGAAACGGACAATTCCCGGAGTATTGATTCCCCGGGAAACAGGCACTTCCCGGAGTATTGACTTCCCGGGAAACAGACACTTCCCGGAGTATTGATTCCCCGGGAAACAGACACTTCCCGGAGTATTGATTCCCCGGGAAACAGACACTTCCCGGAGTATTGATTTCCCGGGAAATGGACACTTTCCGGAGTATTGATTCCCCTCGAAACTGACACTTTCCGGAGTATTGATTCCCCGGGAAATGGACATTTCCTGGAGTATTGATTCCCCGGGAAACTGACACTTTCCGGAGTATTGATTCCCCAGGAAACGGACACTTCCCAGAGTATTGATTTCTCGGTAAACTGCCACTTCCCGGAGTATTGATTCCCCCGGAAATGGACACTTCCTGGAGTATTGATTTCCCGGGAAACGGCCACTTCCCGGAGTATTGATTTCCCGGGAAACGGCCACTTCCCGGAGTATTGATTTCCCGGGAAACGGCCACTTCCCGGAGTATTGATTTCCGGGAAACAGACACTTCCAGGAGTATTGATTTCCGGGAAACAGACACTTCCAGGAGTATTGATTTCCCGGGAAACGGACAATTGCCGGAGTATTGATTTCCCGGGAAACGGACAATTCCCGGAGTATTGATTTCCCGGGAAGCGGACATTTGCTGGAGTATTGATTCCCCGGGAAACAGACACTTCCTGGAGTATTGATTTCCCCGGAAACGGACACTTCCTGGGTATTGATTTCCTGGCCACTTCCAGGGTATCAGGTTCCTTGGATAAAGACACTTCCAGGAGTATCTGACCTCCATGGGTGGTGAGCTCTCAGTGCCCACACTGCCTGTGGTCCAGTGATTGGAACCCCCCCCTCTACCGCTTTGCCGTGCTTCCCTTTTGGGACAGATCTGGGTGATTCTGTGTGGCAGCAAAGACCAATCAGAATCACTCAGATCTGTCCTGGAAATCTGCAGAGTGAGGAGGGAGAAGAAGAGCGAGGATTTCTAATCCCCGGAACGCTCCATGGGCTGCATGACGGGTCGTTATCCATAGAGGTAAGTACAGTGGGCGCTGGGGGGGAGGGGGGGTGTAGGAGGTTTTGTTTTTCTGACAAGGTGAACTTTCACTTGAAGGGATTGTTTGTTATAAGAAGTGATTCCTTCTGGTGGAGTTCTCTTGGCTCTGGCATTGGATGGAAGATCACACCCACTCAGCAAACAATGACCGCCATGATAAGAGATACAATTCTAACTCTCAGATATATAAATAGGAGAACCTCCCACCATGGGGCGGGATCTGATTTGTCATCAATGTTTTTATTTGAATTTGAAATGTAACTCCGAGCGCAGAGATTTGAGGTGTAAGACCCCTTTCATTCTGAAGACGGTTTTCAGGCGTTTAAAGCGCCTCTCATGCTTCCCCAGTGTGAGACCCCGAGTGCATCCCGAGTGCTTCCCCAGTGTGAGACCCCGAGTGCATCCCGAGTGCATCCCGAGTGCTTCCCCAGTGTGAGACCCCGAGTGCATCCCGAGTGCATCCCGAGTGCTTCCCGAGTGCTTCCCCAGTGCTTCCCGAGTGCATCCCGAGTGCTTCCCCAGTGCTTCCCGAGTGCATCCCGAGTGCTTCCCCAGTGCTTCCCGAGTGCATCCCGAGTGCTTCCCCAGTGCTTCCCGAGTGCATCCCGAGTGCTTCCCCAGTGCTTCCCGAGTGCATCCCGAGTGCTTCCCCAGTGTGAGACCCCGAGTGCATCCCGAGTGCATCCCGAGTGCTTCCCGAGTGCTTCCCCAGTGCTTCCCGAGTGCATCCCGAGTGCTTCCCCAGTGCTTCCCGAGTGCATCCCGAGTGCTTCCCCAGTGCTTCCCGAGTGCATCCCGAGTGCTTCCCCAGTGCTTCCCGAGTGCATCCCGAGTGCTTCCCCAGTGCTTCCCGAGTGCATCCCGAGTGCTTCCCCAGTGCTTCCCGAGTGCATCCCGAGTGCTTCCCCAGTGTGAGACCCCGAGTGCTTCCCCAGTGCTTCCCGAGTGCTCCCCGAGTGCTCCCCGAGTGCTCCCCGAGTCCTTCCCGAGTGCTCCCCGAGTCCTTCCCGAGTGCTTCCCGAGTCCTTCCCGAGTGCTCCCCGAGTGCTTCCCGAGTGCTCCCCGAGTCCTTCCCGAGTCCTTCCCGAGTCCTTCCCGAGTGCTCCCCGAGTCCTTCCCGAGTGCTCCCCGAGTGCTCCCCGAGTCCTTCCCGAGTGCTCCCCGAGTCCTTCCCGAGTGCTCCCCGAGTCCTTCCCGAGTGCTCTCCGAGTCCTTCCCGAGTCTTTCCCGAGTGCTCCCCGAGTGCTTCCCGAGTCCTTCCCGAGTCCTTCCCGAGTCCTTCCCGAGTGCTCCCCGAGTCCTTCCCGAGTGCATCCCGAGTGCTTCCCCAGTGTGAGACCCCGAGTGCATCCCGAGTGCATCCCGAGTGCTTCCCGAGTGCATCCCGAGTGCTTCCCCAGTGCTTCCCCAGTGCTTCCCGAGTGCTTCCCCAGTGCTTCCCGAGTGCATCCCGAGTGCTTCCCCAGTGCTTCCCGAGTGCATCCCGAGTGCTTCCCCAGTGCTTCCCGAGTGCATCCCGAGTGCTTCCCCAGTGCTTCCCGAGTGCATCCCGAGTGCTTCCCCAGTGCTTCCCGAGTGCATCCCGAGTGCTTCCCCAGTGTGAGACCCCGAGTGCATCCCGAGTGCTTCCCCAGTGCTTCCCGAGTGCTCCCCGAGTCCTTCCCGAGTGCTCCCCGAGTCCTTCCCGAGTGCTTCCCGAGTCCTTCCCGAGTGCTCTCCGAGTCCTTCCCGAGTCCTTCCCGAGTGCTCCCCGAGTGCTTCCCGAGTGCTTCCCGAGTCCTTCCCGAGTCCTTCCCGAGTGCTCCCCGAGTCCTTCCCGAGTCCTTCCCGAGTCCTTCCCGAGTGCTTCCCGAGTGCTCCCCGAGTCCTTCCCGAGTCCTTCCCGAGTCCTTCCCGAGTCCTTCCCGAGTCCTTCCCGAGTGCTCCCCGAGTCCTTCCCGAGTGCTCCCCGAGTGCTCCCCGAGTCCTTCCCGAGTGCTCCCCGAGTCCTTCCCGAGTGCTCCCCGAGTCCTTCCCGAGTGCTCCCCGAGTCCTCCCCGAGTCCTTCCCGAGTGCTCCCCGAGTCCTTCCCGAGTCCTTCCCGAGTGCTCTCCGAGTCCTTCCCGAGTGCTCCCCGAGTGCTTCCAGAGTGCTCCCCGAGTCCTTCCCGAGTCCTTCCCGAGTCCTCCCCGAGTCCTTCCCGAGTCCTTCCCGAGTCCTTCCCGAGTGCTCCCCGAGTGCTCCCCGAGTCCTTCCCGAGTCCTTCCCGAGTGCTCCCCGAGTGCTCCCCGAGTGCTCCCCGAGTCCTTCCCGAGTCCTTCCCGAGTGCTCCCCGAGTCCTTCCCGAGTGCTCCCCGAGTGCTCCCCGAGTGCTCCCCGAGTCCTTCCCGAGTCCTTCCCGAGTCCTTCCCGAGTGCTCCCCGAGTCCTTCCCGAGTGCTCTCCGAGTGCTTCCAGAGTGCTCCCCGAGTCCTTCCCGAGTCCTTCCCGAGTGCTTCCCGAGTCCTTCCCGAGTCCTTCCCGAGTCCTTCCCGAGTGCTCCCCGAGTGCTCCCCGAGTCCTTCCCGAGTCCTTCCCGAGTGCTCCCCGAGTCCTTCCCGAGTCCTTCCCGAGTGCTCCCCGAGTCCTTCCCGAGTGCTCCCCGAGTGCTTCCAGAGTGCTCCCCGAGTCCTTCCCGAGTGCTCCCTGAGTCCTTCCCGAGTGCTCCCTGAGTCCTTCCCGAGTGCTCCCTGAGTCCTTCCCGAGTGCTCCCCGAGTCCTCCCCGAGTGCTCCCCGAATGCTCCCCGAGTCCTTCCCGAGTGCTCCCCGAGTGCTTCCCCAGTGCTTCCCGAGTGCTCCCCGAGTGCTCCCCGAGTCCTTCCTGAGTGCTCCCCGAGTGCTCTCCGAGTCCTTCCCGAGTGCTCTCCGAGTCCTTCCCGAGTGCTTCCCGAGTGCTCTCCGAGTGCTTCCCGAGTCCTTCCCGAGTCCTTCCCGAGTCCTTCCCGAGTGCTCCCCGAGTCCTTCCCGAGTCCTTCCCGAGTCCTTCCCGAGTGCTCCCCGAGTCCTTCCCGAGTGCTCTCCGAGTGCTCCCCGAGTGCTTCCAGAGTGCTCCCCGAGTCCTTCCCGAGTCCTTCCCGAGTGCTCCCCGAATGCTCCCCGAGTCCTTCCCGAGTGCTCCCCGAGTGCTTCCCCAGTGCTTCCCGAGTGCTCCCCGAGTGCTCCCCGAGTCCTTCCTGAGTGCTCCCCGAGTGCTCTCCGAGTCCTTCCCGAGTGCTCTCCGAGTCCTTCCCGAGTGCTTCCCGAGTGCTCTCCGAGTGCTTCCCGAGTCCTTCCCGAGTCCTTCCCGAGTCCTTCCCGAGTGCTCCCCGAGTCCTTCCCGAGTCCTTCCCGAGTGCTCCCCGAGTGCTCCCCGAGTCCTTCCCGAGTGCTCTCCGAGTGCTCCCCGAGTGCTTCCAGAGTGCTCCCCGAGTCCTTCCCGAGTCCTTCCCGAGTGCTCCCCGAGTCCTTCCCGAGTCCTTCCCGAGTCCTTCCCGAGTCCTTCCCGAGTCCTTCCCGAGTGCTCCCCGAGTGCTCCCCGAGTCCTTCCCGAGTCCTTCCCGAGTGCTCCCCGAGTCCTTCCCGAGTGCTCCCCGAGTCCTTCCCGAGTGCTCCCCGAGTCCTTCCCGAGTGCTCCCCGAGTCCTTCCCGAGTGCTCCCCGAGTGCTTCCCGAGTGCTCCCCGAGTGCTTCCCGAGTGCTCCCTGAGTCCTTCCCGAGTGCTCCCCGAGTCCTTCCCGAGTCCTTCCCGAGTCCTCCCCGAGTGCTCCCCGAATGCTCCCCGAGTCCTTCCCGAGTGCTCCCCGAGTGCTCCCCGAGTGCTTCCCCAGTGCTTCCCGAGTGCTCCCCGAGTGCTCCCCGAGTCCTTCCTGAGTGCTCCCCGAGTGCTCTCCGAGTCCTTCCCGAGTGCTCTCCGAGTCCTTCCCGAGTGCTTCCCGAGTGCTCTCCGAGTGCTTCCCGAGTCCTTCCCGAGTCCTTCCCGAGTCCTTCCCGAGTGCTCTCCGAGTCCTTCCCGAGTCCTTCCCGAGTGCTCCCCGAGTCCTTCCCGAGTGCTCCCCGAGTGCTCCCCAAGTCCTTCCCGAGTGCTCCCCGAGTCCTTCCCGAGTGCTCCCCGAGTCCTTCCCGAGTGCTCCCCAAGTCCTTCCCGAGTCCTTCCCGAGTCCTTCCCGAGTGCTCTCCGAGTCCTTCCCGAGTGCTCCCCGAGTGCTTCCAGAGTGCTCCCCGAGTCCTTCCCGAGTCCTTCCCGAGTGCTCCCCGAGTCCTTCCCGAGTCCTCCCCGAGTCCTCCCCGAGTGCTCCCCGAGTGCTCCCCGAATGCTCCCCGAGTCCTTCCCGAGTCCTTCCCGAGTCCTTCCCGAGTCCTTCCCGAGTGCTCCCCGAGTGCTCCCCGAGTCCTTCCCGAGTGCTCCCCGAGTGCTCCCCGAGTGCTTCCCGAGTCCTTCCCGAGTCCTTCCCGAGTGCTCCCCGAGTCCTTCCCGAGTGCTCCCCGAGTCCTTCCCGAGTGCTCCCCGAGTCCTTCCCGAGTGCTCCCCAAGTCCTTCCCGAGTCCTTCCCGAGTCCTTCCCGAGTGCTCCCCGAGTGCTCCCCGAGTCCTTCCCGAGTCCTTCCCGAGTGCTCCCCGAGTGCTCTCCGAGTGCTCCCCGAGTCCTTCCCGAGTGCTCCCCGAGTTCTCCCCGAGTTCTCCCCGAGTGCTCCCCGAGTGCTTCCCGAGTGCTCCCCGAGTCCTTCCCGAGTGCTCCCCGAGTCCTTCCCGAGTGCTCCCCGAGTCCTTCCCGAGTGCTCCCCGAGTGCTTCCACACTGCGGGATGGGAAAAAAGGTCCTGCAAGCAGCATCTTTGGGGCGGTTTGGAAGCGCTGTATACGCCCCTCCCAAAACGCACTGCCCATAAAAATTAATGGGCACCGCTGTCAAAGGGCCTGTAAAGCACTTCTGCAGCGCAGCAACACGGGCGCTTTTAACCCTTTCTTTGGCCACCAGCAGGGATTAAAAGTGCCCCGCTAGAGGTCAAAAGGTGCCGCTAAAACAACGGTACAGCTAACGCGGCCCCAGTGTGAAAGAAATGTTACATCACCTGAAGGGTAATAACTGGTCAGATCACCAGGAAATCAATACTTTGTTTCTAATGGAGCTCCCGCTGTACATCCGACTCATGATGTGTTTTAAGGAGACTTCCTCTTCTTCAGCCCCTGAAGAAGTCTCCTCGAAATGCGTCCTGCAACTGCATACAATCCAGCGGTGATGTCATTCGGGGACCGGTCAGCTTGGAGCGAGGGATCCCTGGAGCTCATTCCACTGCCGCACCAGGCTTGGTTACATGACAGCGGTCCTCCATCTCTCCCTACATCCACATTCGGGGTGTCACAGCCGATGCCCCCCCCCCCCCCCCCACAGTGCTCTCCAGTCCTCATGTTATATCCCTGTGAGTAGATATGTTTATTGGTGATACTGCACTATGGCGTATGCGTTGATCCCCCCCTCTTGTCTTTCCATCTATGAGACCCACAGCTCTCATATCCAGACCGGGCCGGATGTACAGCGAGAACTTTACTATCCAATAGAAAACAAACAATGCATGGCACCCCCACCCCCCCCCCCAATCCCCGGCACACAAGCCGCCCCCCCCCCCCTCTTTTTCGCTATCGGAGGGGAGAGACGAGAACTGATGAGATAATTTACATTCTGTGTGTGTCAAGATAATGTTTGGAATTTTCTGAAAATACTGAAAATAATAATAAATAAAATAATAATAATAAAACAACAACATTGTATTGTGCAGATCATGTGGACGGGTCCTAAAGGTAAATACTGCAAAAATATCTCAAAATCTTCATTCAAAGGGGGTCCATTTATACAAAATTTGTTGGAGGAATGTGACAAGAATTCACCCCTCCCCCACTAATTCTGGCCATAATTTCCTGAATACGTTGATTTCCTGTGATAAAATATTCACTATGTGCTGTGTGCTCTGATATATATACTCCTCCATTCACTAAGTGCTGTGTGCTCTGATATATATACTCCTCCATTCACTAAGTGCTCTGCGCTCTGATATATATACTCCTCCATTCACTATGTGCTGTGCGCTCTGATATATATACTCCTCCATTCACTATGTGCTGTGCTCTCTGATATATATACTCCTCCATTCACTATGTGCTGTGCGCTCTGATATATATACTCCTCCATTCACTATGTGCTGTGTTCTCTGATATATATACTCCTCCATTCACTATGTGCTGTGCGCTCTGATATATATACTCCTCCATTCACTATATGCTTTGCGCTCTGATATATATACTCCTCCATTCACTATATGCTTTGCGCTCTGATATATACTCCTCCATTCACTATGTGCTGTGCTCTCTGATATATATACTCCTCCATTCACTATATGCTTTGCGCTCTGATATATACTCCTCCATTCACTATGTGCTGTGCGCTCTGATATATATACTCCTCCATTCACTATGTGCTGTGCGCTCTGATATATATACTCCTCCATTCACTAAGTGCTGTGCGCTCTGATATATATACTCCTCCATTCACTATGTGCTGTGCTCTCTGATATATATACTCCTCCATTCACTAAGTGCTGTGCGCTCTGATATATATACTCCTCCACTCACTATGTGCTGTGCTCTCTGATATATATACTCCTCCATTCACTATATGCTTTGCGCTCTGATATATACTCCTCCATTCACTATGTGCTGTGCGCTCTGATATATATACTCCTCCATTCACTATGTGCTGTGCGCTCTGATATATATACTCCTCCATTCACTAAGTGCTGTGCGCTCTGATATATATACTCCTCCATTCACTATGTGCTGTGCGCTCTGATATATAAACTCCTCCATTCATTATTTTGCAGCCGGCAGAGCCAGCAAGGCATCCAGGAAATCTGAATACAGCAGGAAGAGGGTCCAGGAGGCGGCGGTGTATTTGCTGAGCTGTCATCAGGATGTGAATGGATTTCTGCTGGAGGTGAGGCTGCGGGGGGTGGGGTGAGCGGAGGAAGGAACACCCCGATTTTATAGCTCACCGGAATCTCGTGTATTGGGGTGATAAGTCTTGTAGTAATCATTTTCTTAGGCATTAAAGAGGCCCTGTCACCAGAGCTTTCATCTCAGCAAAAATCTTCCTTTTCTGTAGACTTCCAAAAGCCATTAGACTTGTGCTGGGAGCCGCCATCTTGGATGGGATGTTGGCAGACTCAGAGCGTCACTTGGGTGACTCTACAGGATTATATTTCATGTATTTTAGGCATTTGGTTTATTACCTGTAAAATCTTCCCTTGTTTAGACTGAGGATGAGCTCCGGCGTGTTCGCACAGCCCACATGCAGAGCCCGCCAGGAAGTTGGCATTGCGCTGCGCTAATCACAGGCAGTGAGACATTGTCCCGATGTGCGGCTGCAGAGATCAGGAAATGTCTCACTGCCTGTGATTAGAGCAGCGCAATGCCGATTTCCTGGCGGGCTGTGCGAACACGCCGGAGCTCATCCTTAGTTTAGAACTTGAAAAGGCCTGAGAATGCCGCCATCTTGGATGGGATGTCAGCAGCCCCACAGACTCAACTGTCACTCAAGTGACACTCTATAGCACAGATGTCAAACACAGGGCCGCGGGGGGGGGGGGGGGGGGGGGGGAATGCAGCCCACCAAGCTTTCTCATGTGACCCTCGCACCCAGTTTTGCAGCAAGAACGTGGCACAACTCCATTCCGCGCTCCGGCTCTCACCTTCCTCTCCCGCTCCCCACTGTCACTTGTAAACATAGAAGCTTTCCGTAATTACATGGGACAGTTTTGCTCTCAGCGGCTCCTGGAACAAACAGATCCCTACATGTACTCACAGTGGGGACTGATCTCCAGAATCTGAGAGGAAGAATGATCTCCCTGCAACGTCACCTACACAGGGAGGTTCTAGAGCTGCCTACCCGGGGAGGTTCTAGAGCTGCCTACCCGGGGAGGTTCTAGAGCTGCCTACCCGGGGAGGTTCTAGAGCTGCCTACCCGGGGAGGTTCTAGAGCTGCCTACCCGGGGAGGTTCTAGAGCTGCCTACCCGGGGAGGTTCTAGAGCTGCCTACCCGGGGAGGTTCTAGAGCTGCCTACCCGGGGAGGTTCTAGAGCCTGGTAGGAGAGAGAGGGAGGGCAGTTGGGGTTGCACACACTGCATAGTGCATCCCTAAACCTTGCACTCCCATACACAGCGCAACCCTGAACTCTATACGTAACTCACTCCTGAACCCTGCACTCTGTACATGACGCACCCCTGAAACCTGCACTCTGTACATGACGCACCCCTGAACCCTGCACTCTGTACATGATGCACCCCTGAACCCTGCACTCTGTACATAGTGCACCCCTGAACCCTGCACTCTGTACATAGTGCACCCCTGAAACCTGCACTCTGTACATAGTGCACCCCTGAACCCTGCACTCTGTACATAGTGCACCCCTGAACCCTGCACTCTGTACATAGTGCACCCCTGAACCCTGCACTCTGTACATAGTGCACCCCTGAACCCTGCACTCTGTACATAGTGCACCCCTGAACCCTGCACTCTGTACATAGTGCACCCCTGAACCCTGCACTCTGTACATAGTGCACCCCTGAACCCTGCACTCTGTACATAGTGCACCCCTGAAACCTGCACTCTGTACATAGTGCACCCCTGAACCCTGCACTCTATACATGATGCACCCCTGAACCCTGCACTCTGTACATGTTGCACTCCTGAACCCTGCACTCTGTACATAGTGCACCCCTGAACCCTGCACTCTGTAGATAACGCACTCCTGAACCCTGCACTCTGTACATAGTGCACCCCTGAACCCTGCATTCTGTAGATAACGCACTCCTAAACCCTGCACTCTGTACATGATGCACCCCTGAACCCTGCACTTTGTACATAGTGCACCCCTGAACCCTGCACTCTGTACATAATGCACTCCTGAACCCTGCACTCTGTACATAATGCACTCCTGGACCCTGCACTCTGTACATGATGCACTCCTGAACCCTGCACTCTGTATATAATGCACTCCTGAACCCTGCACTCTGTACATGATGCACCCCTGAACCCTGCACTTTGTACATAGTGCACCCCTGAACCCTGTACTCTGTACATAATGCACTCCTGAACCCTGCACTCTGTACATAATGCACTCCTGAACCCTGCACTCTGTACATAATGCACTCCTGAACCCTGCACTCTGTACATAGTGCACCCCTGAAGCCTGAACCCTGCACTCTGTACATAGTGCACCCCTGAAGCCTGAACCCTGCACTCTGTACATAGTGCACCCCTGAAGCCTGAACCCTGCACTCTGTACATAGTGCACCCCTGAAGCCTGAACCCTGCACTCTGTACATAGTGCACTCCAGATACAACCGACCCTTTGAAGGCAACCATACTGCTGATGCAGCCCGCAATGAAATTAAGTTTGACACCCCCGCTCTATAGTATTCCCCTTCACTTCTTCCCAGCAGCTACTTAAAAGGTTATGAAGGGAGGTGATTGGAGTGGCAAAGGAGCTGGGCCAGCACAGACAGTATATAAAACCTTCCCAGAAGAGGAGATGACTGGGGTGGGAGGGGTGGCTCTGCCAGGAGTAGTCAGATTTTTTTTTTTTTTTTTTAGCAAGTTTAAAGGCACATTGCAAGTGAATAAAACTAAATGTATGCAAAGGAAACACAGCAGGTAAAAAGCAGAACTAAAGTCCACAACACTTTCCACTCCTTCAATGGTCAGAGGTCCCTCACTTGTTCTGGCATCTTCTAGCCGGCTTCTTCTGGGTGCTGTGATGCAGCCGTCCTCATTGGCCAGCGTTGGATGATGTCACTCCGGTGCAGGAGTTCAGTCACCCCGGCACACGGGATCTGTAAACCATAACATATGTACAATGCAGGCTGATGATTGGCTTTGGGAATGGGGCCCCATAGACTGTGTTCCCGCCCACCTTTGTGTGTCCCAGACTCTCCTATCGCATAGACAATCCAGGTAGATGACCCGGGTGACGATCACATTGATTGATTGTCTTGTTGTTTTAAGCCAGGCACACACAAGCAGAATGTCGGGAGACATAAAAAAAAAAAAACGGCCAACATCCGGTCTGTGTGTATGTTTGTCTGTCCAACAGAAGCCGGCCGCGCATGCTGGTAAACCAGAACCCAACTGACTCCTGATCAGCGCTCTCAGCCAATGGCAGTGTGCCGATCGGAGTGTTCTGGTGGGGGGGGGGGGGGGGTCTGAACAGAGAATAACGAATAGTGTGTACCCGGCATTAGAATGTCCATTTCTTCTATTTCACTGCAAATTGTAGGCAGAGGATCCTCCCTGTAAGAAGGTTTGTGATGGGGAAAATAATTCAGATTCGAAACATTCTCCGAAATCTGCCCGACTTCCAGAATCGTTTATCGGTAAGTGAAATTTTCTGCTGGTCTCCCAATCTTCATCTCCTGTCTGAACCTGAGAGAAAGTATCCAAAACTTTTCTTCGTACATTGATTTTAAATGGTGATTATTGTCAGTAAATGTAGTTCTTTTACTTTTTAATATGTAATTCTTTTGTAACACTTTTGTTTTAAATAAACTGCAAAAATCTATTTACCATATGAATAACTAACTATATTCATAAAGTAGATATGCGGGCAGACAGGCAATGTATGAGCAACCTTCATTATCCTGTGTTAGTAGTAAGCAGGACTACATCATTCAATATTCACCAGAGATTGACCCAGTGATGTCAGTAATCAGCACTCAATAACAGATGTGGTCAGACACGCCCCTCCCCTTCTCCACAATGTCCTCCATATGAGGACCCTTGTGCTGAGAGTTGTGGCTGCTACTGAGCTCTGCCAGCATAGAGAACTGTAGTGGGAGAGCGGGAAGTACCATTTTAATGATGAAAAAAAAGGCATTTTCTTGCAGAAATCAACCACAAATTCTAACACATGGGGTACAGGACTATAAAGAGATAAAACGGTGTGAGTACCCACCAGGGTGGATTTCATTTAAATCATAATTTTTAAAGAGCAACTGTCATCTCTGTTCTGCAGTGGCTCTTCCTCTGACCCCACTGTTGGCTCCTCCTCTGACCCTGCTGTTGGCTCTTCCTCTGACCCCACTGTTGGTTCCTCCTCTGACCCCGCTGCTGGTTCCTCCTCTGACCCCGCTGCTGGCTCCGCCTCTGACCCGCTGTTGGTTCCTCCTCTGACCCCGCTGTTGGTTCCTCCTCTGACCCAGCTGTTGGTTCCTCCTCTGTCCCAGCTGTTGGTTCCTCCTCTGACCCAGCTGTTGGCTCCTCCTTTGACCCCGCTGTTGGCTCCTCCTCTGATTCCGCTGTTGGCTCCTCCTCAAACCCCGCTGTTGGCTCCTCCTCTGACCCCGCTGTTGGCTCCTTCTCTGACCCCGCTGTTGGCTCCTTCTTAGACCCCGCTGTTGGCTCCTCCTCTGACCCTGCTGTTGGCTCCTCCTCTGACCCTGCTGTTGGCTCCTCCTCTGACCCCGCTGTTGGTTCCTCCTCTGACCCAGCTGTTGGTTCCTCCTCTGACCCCGCTGTTGGTTCCTCCTCTGACCCCGCTGTTGGTTCCTCCTCTGACCCCGCTGTTGGTTCCTCCTCTGACCCAGCTGTTGGTTCCTCCTCTGACCCAGCTGTTGGTTCCTCCTCTGACCCAGCTGTTGGCTCCTCCTTTGACCCCGCTGTTGGCTCCTCCTCTGATTCCGCTGTTGGCTCCTCCTCAAACCCCGCTGTTGGCTCCTCCTCTGACCCCGCTGTTGGCTCCTTCTCTGACCCCGCTGTTGGCTCCTCCTTAGACCCCGCTGTTGGCTCCTCCTCTGACCCTGCTGTTGGCTCCTCCTCTGACCCTGCTGTTGGCTCCTCCTCTGACCCCGCTGTTGGCTCCTCCTCTGACCCTGCTGTTGGCTCCTCCTCTGACCCTGCTGTTGGCTCCTCCTCTGACCCAGCTGTTGGCTCCTCCTCTGACCCGCTGTTGGCTCCTCCTCTGACTCCGCTGTTGGCTCCTCCTCTGACCCCGCTGTTGGCTCCTCCTCTGACCCCACTGTTGGTTCCTCCTCTGACCCCGCTGCTGGCTCCTCCTCTGACCCCGCTGCTGGCTCCTCCTCTGACCCCGCTGTTGGTTCCTCCTCTGACCCCGCTGTTGGTTCCTCCTCTGACCCCGCTGTTGGTTCCTCCTCTGACCCAGCTGTTGGTTCCTCCTCTGACCCAGCTGTTGGCTCCTCCTTTGACCCCGCTGTTGGCTCCTCCTCTGATTCCGCTGTTGGCTCCTCCTCAAACCCCGCTGCTGGCTCCTCCTCTGACCCCGCTGTTGGTTCCTCCTCTGACCCCGCTGTTGGTTCCTCCTCTGACCCAGCTGTTGGTTCCTCCTCTGACCCAGCTGTTGGTTCCTCCTCTGACCCAGCTGTTGGTTCCTCCTCTGACCCAGCTGTTGGTTCCTCCTCTGACCCAGCTGTTGGTTCCTCCTCTGACCCAGCTGTTGGCTCCTCCTTTGACCCCGCTGTTGGCTCCTCCTCTGATTCCGCTGTTGGCTCCTCCTCTGACCCCGCTGTTGGCTCCTTCTCTGACCCCGCTGTTGGCTCCTTCACTGACCCCGCTGTTGGCTCCTCCTTAGACCCCGCTGTTGGCTCCTCCTCTGACCCTGCTGTTGGCTCCTCCTCTGACCCTGCTGTTGGCTCCTCCTCTGACCCCGCTGTTGGCTCCTCCTCTGACCCTGCTGTTGGCTCCTCCTCTGACCCTGCTGTTGGCTCCTCCTCTGACCCTGCTGTTGGCTCCTCCTCTGACCCTGCTGTTGGCTCCTCCTCTGACCCGCTGTTGGCTCCTCCTCTGATTCCGCTGTTGGCTCCTTCTCTGACCCCGCTGTTGGCTCCTCCCTCTGACCCCGCTGTTGGCTCCTCCTTAGACCCCGCTGTTGGCTCCTCCTCTGACCCTGCTGTTGGCTCCTCCTCTGACCCTGCTGTTGGCTCCTCCTCTGACCCCGCTGTTGGTTCCTCCTCTGACCCAGCTGTTGGTTCCTCCTCTGACCCAGCTGTTGGTTCCTCCTCTGACCCAGCTGTTGGTTCCTCCTCTGACCCAGCTGTTGGTTCCTCCTCTGACCCAGCTGTTGGTTCCTCCTCTGACCCAGCTGTTGGCTCCTCCTTTGACCCCGCTGTTGGCTCCTCCTCTGATTCCGCTGTTGGCTCCTCCTCTGACCCCGCTGTTGGATCCTTCTCTGACCCCGCTGTTGGCTCCTCCTCTGACCCCGCTGTTGGCTCCTCCTTAGACCCCGCTGTTGGCTCCTCCTCTGACCCTGCTGTTGGCTCCTCCTCTGACCCTGCTGTTGGCTCCTCCTCTGACCCCGCTGTTGGCTCCTCCTCTGACCCTGCTGTTGGCTCCTCCTCTGACCCTGCTGTTGGCTCCTCCTCTGACCCTGCTGTTGGCTCCTCCTCTGACCCTGCTGTTGGCTCCTCCTCTGACCCGCTGTTGGCTCCTCCTCTGATTCCGCTGTTGGCTCCTCCTCTGACCCCGCTGTTGGATCCTTCTCTGACCCCGCTGTTGGCTCCTCCTCTGACCCCGCTGTTGGCTCCTCCTTAGACCCCGCTGTTGGCTCCTCCTCTGACCCTGCTGTTGGCTCCTCCTCTGACCCTGCTGTTGGCTCCTCCTCTGACCCCGCTGTTGGCTCCTCCTCTGACCCTGCTGTTGGCTCCTCCTCTGACCCTGCTGTTGGCTCCTCCTCTGACCCTGCTGTTGGCTCCTCCTCTGACCCTGCTGTTGGCTCCTCCTCTGACCCGCTGTTGGCTCCTCCTCTGATTCCGCTGTTGGCTCCTCCTCTGACCCCGCTGTTGGCTCCTTCTCTGACCCCGCTGTTGGCTCCTTCTCTGACCCCGCTGTTGGCTCCTCCTCTGACCCCGCTGTTGGCTCCTCCTCTGACCCCGCTGTTGGCTCCTCCTCTGACCCTGCTGTTGGCTCCGCCTCTGACCCGCTGTTGGTTCCTCCTCTGACCCCGCTGTTGGTTCCTCCTCTGACCCAGCTGTTGGTTCCTCCTCTGACCCAGCTGTTGGTTCCTCCTCTGACCCAGCTGTTGGCTCCTCCTTTGACCCCGCTGTTGGCTCCTCCTCTGATTCCGCTGTTGGCTCCTCCTCAAACCCCGCTGTTGGCTCCTCCTCTGACCCCGCTGTTGGCTCCTTCTCTGACCCCGCTGTTGGCTCCTTCTTAGACCCCGCTGTTGGCTCCTCCTCTGACCCTGCTGTTGGCTCCTCCTCTGACCCTGCTGTTGGCTCCTCCTCTGACCCCGCTGTTGGTTCCTCCTCTGACCCAGCTGTTGGTTCCTCCTCTGACCCCGCTGTTGGTTCCTCCTCTGACCCCGCTGTTGGTTCCTCCTCTGACCCCGCTGTTGGTTCCTCCTCTGACCCAGCTGTTGGTTCCTCCTCTGACCCAGCTGTTGGTTCCTCCTCTGACCCAGCTGTTGGTTCCTCCTCTGACCCAGCTGTTGGCTCCTCCTTTGACCCCGCTGTTGGCTCCTCCTCTGATTCCGCTGTTGGCTCCTCCTCAAACCCCGCTGTTGGCTCCTCCTCTGACCCCGCTGTTGGCTCCTTCTCTGACCCCGCTGTTGGCTCCTCCTTAGACCCCGCTGTTGGCTCCTCCTCTGACCCTGCTGTTGGCTCCTCCTCTGACCCTGCTGTTGGCTCCTCCTCTGACCCCGCTGTTGGCTCCTCCTCTGACCCTGCTGTTGGCTCCTCCTCTGACTGCTGTTGGCTCCTCCTCTGACCCAGCTGTTGGCTCCTCCTCTGACCCGCTGTTGGCTCCTCCTCTGACTCCGCTGTTGGCTCCTCCTCTGACCCCGCTGTTGGCTCCTCCTCTGACCCCACTGTTGGTTCCTCCTCTGACCCCGATGCTGGCTCCTCCTCTGACCCCGCTGCTGGCTCCTCCTCTGACCCCGCTGCTGGTTCCTCCTCTGACCCCGCTGTTGGTTCCTCCTCTGACCCCGCTGTTGGTTCCTCCTCTGACCCAGCTGTTGGTTCCTCCTCTGACCCAGCTGTTGGCTCCTCCTTTGACCCCGCTGTTGGCTCCTCCTCACACCCCGCTGCTGGCTCCTCCTCTGACCCCGCTGTTGGTTCCTCCTCTGACCCCGCTGTTGGTTCCTCCTCTGACCCAGCTGTTGGTTCCTCCTCTGACCCAGCTGTTGGCTCCTCCTCTGACCCCGCTGTTGGCTCCTTCTCTGACCCCGCTGTTGGCTCCTCCTCTGACCCCGCTGTTGGCTCCTCCTTAGACCCCGCTGTTGGCTCCTCCTCTGACCCTGCTGTTGGCTCCTCCTCTGACCCTGCTGTTGGCTCCTCCTCTGACCCCGCTGTTGGCTCCTCCTCTGACCCCGCTGTTGGCTCCTCCTCTGACCCTGCTGTTGGCTCCTCCTCTGACCCTGCTGTTGGCTCCTCCTCTGACCCTGCTGTTGGCTCCTCCTCTGACCCGCTGTTGGCTCCTCCTCTGATTCCGCTGTTGGCTCCTCCTCTGACCCCGCTGTTGGCTCCTTCTCTGACCCCGCTGTTGGCTCCTCCTCTGACCCCGCTGTTGGCTCCTCCTTAGACCCCACTGTTGGCTCCTCCTCTGACCCTGCTGTTGGCTCCTCCTCTGACCCTGCTGTTGGCTCCTCCTCTGACCCCGCTGTTGGTTCCTCCTCTGACCCCGCTGTTGGTTCCTCCTCTGACCCAGCTGTTGGTTCCTCCTCTGACCCAGCTGTTGGTTCCTCCTCTGACCCAGCTGTTGGTTCCTCCTCTGACCCAGCTGTTGGCTCCTCCTTTGACCCCACTGTTGGCTCCTCCTCTGATTCCGCTGTTGGCTCCTCCTCTGACCCCGCTGTTGGATCCTTCTCTGACCCCGCTGTTGGCTCCTCCTCTGACCCCGCTGTTGGCTCCTCCTTAGACCCCGCTGTTGGCTCCTCCTCTGACCCTGCTGTTGGCTCCTCCTCTGACCCTGCTGTTGGCTCCTCCTCTGACCCTGCTGTTGGCTCCTCCTCTGACCCCGCTGTTGGCTCCTCCTCTGACCCTGCTGTTGGCTCCTCCTCTGACCCTGCTGTTGGCTCCTCCTCTGACCCTGCTGTTGGCTCCTCCTCTGACCCTGCTGTTGGCTCCTCCTCTGACCCGCTGTTGGCTCCTCCTCTGACTCTGCTGTTGGCTCCTCCTCTGACCCCGCTGTTGGCTCCTTCTCAGACCCCGCTGTTGGCTCCTCCTCTGACCCCGCTGTTGGCTCCTCCTCTGACCCCGCTGTAGGCTCCTCCTCTGACCCTCCTGTTGGCTCCTCCTCTGACCCTGCTGTTGGCTCCTCCTCTGACCCCGCTGTTGGCTCCTCCTCTGACCCTGCTGTTGGCTCCTCCTCTGACCCTGCTGTTGGCTCCTCCTCTGACCCTGCTGTTGGCTCCTCCTCTGACCCTGCTGTTGGCTCCTCCTCTGACCCGCTGTTGGCTCCTCCTCTGACTCCGCTGTTGGCTCCTCCTCTGACTCCGCTGTTGGCTCCTCCTCTGACCCCGCTGTTGGCTCCTCCTCTGACCCCGCTGTTGGCTCCTCCTCTGACCCCGCTGTTGGCTCCTCCTCTGACCCCGCTGTTGGCTCCTCCTCTGACCCCGCTGTTGGCTCCTCCTCTGACCCTCCTGTTGGCTCCTCCTCTGACCCTCCTGTTGGCTCCCCGACAGCGGCTGGTGATGCGGCGGTGACACAACAAGGGGAGGGACATGGCGGCAGCAGGTGATTGGACGTCCGCTAACAGGCGCTGCCATGATGGATCAGAAATGAAAGGTGCTCTTTAAATGTAAGGACTTAGTCTTGCTGGTAGTTAGAATATTTAATATTTGCAAATAAAAAGAAGATTTCCTATTTAGAATAATAAGCTGTCAGGTTAGTAAAACAGCGATATCAGAACCGATTCAGTCATACAGTTTGTAGTGTACATAGATCTGTAAAACAATGGGATAAAGGAACATTCCTGAACTTTGTTTTATCTCATGATTACTGTGACATTGTGTGATCAATGCAGTGCATGTTTTCTCAGCTTGTGGAGCTTGGATTCATTGAATGAGTTTACCCAAAATGTAAATATTGCAGAATATACAGCCACATGCTACATAACTAAGCTCCATTTCATGCCGAATAAACTAAATTATTCATTTATCTTAAATAGAAAACTATCTTTGATTACATTTCTACTCCACAAGCATTTTATTACAATAAATTTGATAAAAATTAGAAAAACTGATTTAAATCAAAAAATCTTTTTTTTTTATTTATTAAAAACAAAAACAAACAAAGAATGATTTATATCCACTCTGGTACCCATAAACATTTCAGACATGTAAGAGCCCTTGCACACTGGGGCGGTTTGCAGGCGCTATTGCGCTAATAATAGCGCCTGCAAACCGCCCAGAAAGTGCCGCTGCTTTCATTCCAGTGTGAAAGCCCTGAGGGCTTGCACACTGGAGCGATGCGCTGGCAGGACGGTAAAAAAAAGTCCTGCCAGCAGCATCTTCGGAGCGGTGAAGGAGCGGTGTGTATACCGCTCCTTTACAGCTCCTGCCCATTGAAATCAATGGGACGGCGCGGCTATACCGCCGGCAAAGCGCCTCTGCAGAGGCGCTTTGCCGTGGTATTTAACCCTTTCTCGGCCGTTAGCGGGGGGTAAAACCGCCCCGCTAGCGGCTGCATACCGACGGTAAAACGCCGCTAATAATAGCGGCGTTTTACCGCCGACGCCGCCCCCCGCCCCAGTGTGCAAGGGCTCTTAGAAGAGGGGGGGAGGAGAGGTAGATTAGCGGTATTCTGCTTTAAGGGCGTGTTCACAGCAGCGGTTGTGTTAGGATGACAGCGGTGCCGATGCGCTGATTGTGACACATCGCTCTGTATACTATTTATTTATTTTTAAACAAACTTTAATTGAAATATCATACATTGACTGCAGTGAGGAGGTAGATTGAGTCGTACTGCATGCCATATGTCTTGCGGGGGGGGGGGGGCGACTCCGCTGGAATAGCCACCCAGCACATTCCTACCGCACCTCATGTGAATGGGCCCTAAAGCTGAACTCCAGGCATTCCGCAATAGACAGAGATAAAATACATATACTGGATGGGAGCTGTTTAACATGCCTCAGGATTTGTATTTTTGTCCATCCAGTCCTTAGATTTACACAGTTCTTCAACACAGTCCAATCTGACAGAGTATAAGACCTGACTTCTCTCTGTTGCAGGTCAGCGTCACTTGCAGGTCTTTTCCCTCCCCCAGCCTGTGATTGGACAGTGAAAGGAGAAGTAGGAAACTGAAACTCATGTTTGTGTCACTCAACTCTCCTCCTCTTCCAGATGTGTTTGTTCAAAAATTGGGCTTTAACCCCCCTGGCGGTATTCCCGAGTGTGGCTCGGGGTGGATTTGCAGTACCAAAAGCGGTAACCCCCGAGCCACACTCGGGATCGCATCGCAGGATCCAGGAAGAGGTTACTTACCTTGTCCCCAGGATCCTGCGATATCCCCCCGCCCTGTGAGCAGTGTCCTCCGCCGGATCTATCACAGCGCCGAGCTCCGTTCCTTGCGAGCGTTGTGACGCACGGGGACGGAGAACGGCGCCAAATTCAAAAAGTGAAATGCACACAATACACATACAGTACACTGTCATCTTACAGATTAAATTACTGTATCAATTTATTTCACATCCCTTTGTCCCTAGTGGTTTGTCCCGTGCCCTGCATGCAGTTTTATCTGACATAATCATCCCGCCAGGGAGGTTAAACATGAAACTGAAACAGATAATCCCTCTGTGTTTTCTTTATTGTCAGGTTCCACCATAAGAGATCAGGCCTCACATCTGGGCATTCCTGCTGATGTACTTGGTGCAAGATCTGCTGTCTCCAATATCCAACAGCTCTGCCACAACCCCGGAGACAACATGGAGGACGGATGGCTCAGCCAAGACCAGCGAGTGAGCACAGCTGAATATAAATCCTGGTGTTTACCATTTAATGGAGCATCTAAAATATTCATATCAAATCTGATTACTGATGCCCCTCCCCCCCGCCAGAAGACTCTGGTCAGTGCTCTCTGCCATTGGCTGAAAGCATTGATCGTGATTCGCTCGGCTGATGGTTTTCCAGCATGCTCGTCCCAAACGGCCAGCTTCTGTCTGACCTGCTGACATACACACAGGCAGAATGTCGGCTGGTTTTTATTTAACCAGCCGACGTCTCCCGACATTCCCGTGTACTAGGCATCAGGCATGTGCTCGATATTTTTGCATAGTTATAAAATCTCTGCATAGCTTAAACTTTTTTTTTTTTTGATAGAGTAAGAAGAAACAGTTACAACCCCTAGCAGTTTATGTTCTGCTGTCTGTGTTCATGTTAAGAGATTTCCCTTTTCACTTCCTGTCCTGGAGACACAACAGGAAGTGAGAGGAAATCTTTCCAAAGTGAGGAAGAAGTGTCCCCATTAGAAGATATCTTCTCACCTCTTCTGGTGTCAGCTGTAAAATGTAGAATTTTTGTGGTATCGGTGACTGACATTGGTCACCAAGACTAATACAGAGGGTTCATCTTCCTAGCAGGGACAACGGCAGCAGTAAAAATTTGACCGAAGGTTTAAAGTGATTGTAAAGTCTGTTTGTTATTTTCAGAGGGAAAAAAAATCATGTTATACTTCTACTCTGGCCCTGCCCCCTCTCTCCCCTGATTGGCAAACTGGCTTTGATTGACAGCAGTGGGAGCCAATGGCGCTGCTGTTGTGTCTTGGCCAATCAGGAAGAGAGCTGAGGCACTCATGGACATCATTGGAGAGAGATGGGGCTCAGGTAAGTATTAGGGGGGAGGGGGGCTGCTGCACACAAGGATTTTTATCTTACTTATTATTATTATTTTAAACTTCTGACTTTACAACCACTTTAAACACCTGGTGCCCAACCTGTGGCCCTTTCCTGCTTGCCATGTGGCCCTTGGACCCCAGCAGTCTTGCACACCCGCAGCATGTGTGTAGCTTGACAGTTCTCTAGTAAGTCTGCAGTCTTTGGCAGTCTTCTGTTCACATGTACTGAACATTATGTGCAGCTGTTTGGGGATGTCAGGGGCCACCTTTGAGGACCCCCAAAGTCGGAGAAGAGTCCACTCCAATCAGCGGGGTATCTGTGGACAGACCGGCTGAGAATGGGACGGTGTGTTCTCATCCATGCCTGTTCACATTCTGTCCAGCAGAACTATGTCCGCTCTATGGGTGGCTGGATGGAATTGTAGTCCGCTGTCTGTCTACATTAGGCTGCCTCCTCTCCGGTCTGCGAAAATGTGTTTTTTACCTGAACAGATCCGGAGGTAGGTGGGTATAAATGGACACAAGTCTGTTCACACCTACCTGTCCATAGGGCTGCATGGACCTTCCGATCAGGTACACTGCGAAACGGCCGACTGAAAGGGGCCCAGACCTCCTAATGTGACGACCACGGATTTCATCCTTTACTCCTCATTTCAAAACTGATAAAAGTTTTCACTGTAAATACACTTTCATTGCTAACACAGAAATCTCTTTAATTTTTATATTCATATTTCCATAAGTAAATGGCAGCAAAGAATCTGTAATTTTTGCTGCTTTTTTAAATTGTTAGCAGAAATCTCAATGCATTATTTAGATCAAGCTGACCCTGTACAAAAGTATCCAAAACAATTAAAAAGAAAGTGATTGTAAAGGTTATTTTTTTTTTAATAAATAACAAACATATCATACTTTCCTCCAGTGTGCAGCTCGTTTTGCACAGAGTGGCCCCGATCCGCCTCTTCTGGGGTCCCCCGGCGACTCTCGCGGCTCCTCCCCCGCAGCTCCTCCCCGCATCAGATAACCCCCTAGGAGAAGCGCTCTCCCGTTACCTTGCAGGCGCACTCCTGAATCCAGCATTCGGCATCCATAGCCACCAAATGTATGACTCGGACCCGCCCCCAGCGCTTGCATCATTGGATTTGATTGGCAGCAGCGGGAGCCAATGGCTGCGCTGCTATCTAATCGAGCCGAGAACCCGGGGCAGAGAGACAGCGCATCCCTTCCGGGTCAAGTTCCAGGGCTCAGGTAAGTAAAACGGGGGGGCCGGTCTCTGCCAGGTGTTTTTTCACCTTAATGCGTAGGATACACAAGGGAATACAAGCCCTTTAAGTTCCCTTTAGGCTGGGTTCACACTGCAGCACAGAGCGGCTCACAGTGGGGGGTCCGGTGCGTCCCGGTTCACCGTTTCAGGTTCGATTTCAATCTGAATTTTGGCTGAATTTGGACCTGAAACGGACCAGAAGATGCACAGGACTCGTGTGCAATTTGCACCGGAGCTGCTCCAGAGATATGTGAACCGGCTCCATACAGAGCTCCATAGAGAGCCGGTCACATTCTCCTGACATAGGAATTGGATGCGGGGAAACCCTCATCCAAATCACAATAGTGTGAACCCGGCCTTAATAGTTCAATATGAAATCTGCACAGTATTCCACGCTTTATTAAGGGCTAATCTCCCATATTCTGCTGTTCAGGACGTAGGCTGCAGTTGGGTGCATGTATATTGGGGGCGTGTATATTGGGGGCGTGTATATTGGGGGGGTGTATATTGGGGGCGTGTGTAAAGATTTTGCTTCACAAACAAAAATTCAGCCCAGTAGGGGTTAATTACCAGAATTCTCACTCTCATTAGATTGGGGTATTACATCTTTTCTGGGCCGATAAGTGTAAGGCTGGCCATACATTATACAATTTTCTTGTACAACTTTCCTTTAGATTTACCAAATCCATATAATAGGAGGTCAAACCTTAACACTTTCAATTTGTATGCAATCAGGCAGGCCCTTGCACTACATAGTTGAAGGTAAATCTAAAGAAAATTGAATAAGAAAATTGTATGGTGTATGGCCAGCTTAATTCTACACAAGCTCTGAGCATCGCTAACACTCCCTCATTTCTATCCTATTATTAGGACAGGTTGACGGCTTTTCTGAGGACCCTGAAAGTGCTGATGACAGAAAATTGTTTCAGATGTTCGGTTTTCTTGAAGGAGATCTGGGAAGAAGCAGTGAGTTGAGTTGCTGATGTTGCCGAAAATCATTTTTAAAGCCGTTCTATTTCTTACATCACTGTTGTTACTTTTCTGCTCAGCAGCGCCCTCCAGTGTTAGAAGTTGTGTGGCACTTGCACAGTATGGATATAGTGGGAATAGAGGATGTACTGGAGAGGTAAGACTTTATTTATTTCAGGTACTTATATAGCGCCATCAATTTACACAGCACTTTACATATACATTGTACATTCACATCAGTCCCTACCCTCAAGGAGCTTACAATCTAATGCCTCGTTTCCACTGAGCGGATCGGTTCGGGTCGGATCAGTTTGGATGGCCTAGAATGGTCCGGCCTATTCAGGCGAGCGTTTCCACTGCAAGTGGGACCGACAGGGGCCATACGTGGGTTTAGAAAAAAGGCCGTCATGGCGTCACACGTCCACCAATCAGTGTAAAGCATCGTAGCGCCGCCCTAACCGAACCGTTCCATTTTCTATGGCCCCACATCTGAAGCAGGACCCTGAATGGAACGGTTCGGTTCGGTTGTATGGCATGCTTTCATAATGGAAACACCCAAAATAGCGTACCGAACCGAACCGATCCGCTCGGTGGAAACGAGGCATAAGGTCCCTAACTCACATTCATACATACTAGGGACACAAATCCCCGTTCTGGCTCTCGTGCTCACGATCGTGGGTGGCTGGCAGACATCGTGCCCGCCGGCCACGTGCATCGGGTTCCCCGCCGTGCAGCGGGCGCGCCAGCTATGGCTCTTAAAGGAGCCACCGTACAGCTACGGCGATTCGCGGGAACGTGCCAACCTGCCACGTTAAAGAACTCGTATGCAAGCCATAAGGAAGTCACGCAGGGATGTCGGATTCAAAGTCACGGTAGTGTGAACGGGGATTAAAGGGGTTGTAAAGCTTCATGTTTTTTCACCTTAATGCATCTTATGCATTAAGGTGAAAAAACACCTTGCAGTCACCAGCCCCCCCCCCCGAGCCCCCGCTTTATGTACCTGAGTACCATATCTCCTTGGGCGCGATCCCGCGTTGCTTTCCTCGAGCTCTAGTCGGCTCTTCATTGGATGATTGATAGCAGCGCAGCCATTGGCTGCAGCTGCTGTCAATCAAATCAATGACGCTGCGCGCCGGGGGGCGGCGCCTAGTAATACACTTGGTGGCTATGGCCGCCAAGTGTATCACACGGGAGCTTCCCAGAGGGGGATTAGCTCTTGCGGGGAGGAGCCGTGAGAGCCGCCATGGGACCCCAGAAGAGGAGGATCGGAGCCACTCTGTGCAAAACGAACTGCACAGTGGAGGTAAGTATAACATGTTTGTTTTTCAAAAAAACAAAAAAAAAAACGAACCTTTGGTATCCCTTTAATAAAATACTTAAAAGTGCAGCTGTGATCCTATTTGACGTAAACACCAAAAATAAAAAATAAAGTGAAGAGCGCTTCTACCTCCAATTGTGATGATCTGTCCTGTAAACAATGTCTTCAAGTGCAATATGCAAAATTAAATTCATATGAATCATAAAAATATTAAAAGTGCAACAAATATTAATAACCATCAATATAAAGTGTCCCATATAACGAATCTCCAAAAAGACGTCCAGTGCAAACAAAGAAAAGCAAAAAATCCCACCCAATGTCTAATGTAAAATGTGAAAATCCTGTGTGACAAAGAACAATCCCTCCAAATTCTTCCTTATTTCACCAAACATCGCGCTCTCCACCACCAGATGTACTAAAAATACTCACCAGAGGAAGGCGCTGGTGATTCTGTAAACCAGCTAATAAAGCATCTGGGGAGTCGGGATCTGCATGGAAATCGCGGTTCAGACATTTTCTTTCAGGGGAAAAAAAGGTGTAAAACCATCTAAAAAATGTTTATTTAAAAAACAAAAAACAAAACATAAACTTGCATAGATATGTGTCTCCACTGACACTAATATGACGGATTCAATCAAATAGTCGAGCCGACTCCGGCTGTGAGTACAGACCTGGCGTGCGTGATGACATCACATCCAAGCCCCGCCTTACGCGCTTTATCATCCAATATATTGTAGGCTGAAGTTGGGGTGCCTTCACAATGAACGGCCCCACAATGGGACTTGGTCCATGACGTATTTTGGTAATTCATGTTTATTGCAAAGTATACGTCTCAAGGAGCCCTGAAAATCCCATCATTTAGACCCGTCCTCAAACTATTTTTAGAGGCACCTCTTGGCATCTGATTGGGAGGTTCTGCCTTTGTCAGGTGATCAGTACTAATCTCCCTTTCTTGTAGTTTCCAAAATGTGAATGACATTTGATGCATAACTCATCTTCTCTGATCACTGATACATTGTGTTCAGTTGTACAGATACGGGTCGTGCTGTGGATTGGTTCTGCTCGGGAATGCGGGCGCTGTGTCTGCACATGGAAAATTCATCTTCCGATGCCGACTTTGTGGAACAGATAATATCTAGTAAGTTCTCCAAAGTTTTATTTCTAACATGAATAGGAATCTTTGCATGTCCATATAGGCTTAGCAGTGCGGGGGTGGGGGTGGGGGATATGCACAGTGTCCTGTACACGATACATTGGATAATATACAGCTTCCATGTTGTCTAAAGTTTTTCATCTCTGAATCTATAGATCTGTTGGCTGTGCTGATTGGCAAAGCTTTTTGTCAGCCTGCTTCTTCTGTGAAGAATTCAGAACAGTCCAAAATGTCCAAGGTATATCATATTATTGCTATTTAACCTTTTCTTGTATCTTCTGTACAGTTTTTTATAACAGAGCTTTTCCACTATTTCAGATCTCGCTCTCCATCCTGGATAAGATGCTTTCATGTAAGTAATCAGCAGAATGATGAAGCTTTTCCTTCATTTTGAAGAGGTAGTAAAGTCCACTTTTTCCCTTGTAAGCCTACAATAAGTCTTACCTGTAGGTACATTGAACCTGCACTGATCAGGAGATATAACCCTAATGCCGCGTACACACGATCGCACATTGATCAGAAACTCCGGCAACCAAACCATGAATTTTTTTCCGATGGATGTTGGCTCAAACTTGTCTTGCATACACACGGTCACACAAATGTTGTCGGAAATTCCGAACGTCAAGAACGCGGTGACGTACAACACGTACGATGAACCGAGAAAAATGAAGTTCAATAGCCAGTGCGGCTCTTCTGCTTGATTCTGAGCATGCGTGGAATTTTGTGCGTCGGAATTGTGTACACACGATCAGAATTTCCGACAACAAGTCTTGTTGTGGGAAAATTTCCAATAGCAAGCTCACATTGAACATTTGTTGTCGGAAATTCCGATCGTCTGTACGCAGCATTAGGTTACCTAAACACTGAGGCATCGGTGGCGTCGGCCGTAAAGTGCAGCTATTTTTAGCGGCGCTTTACCGCCGTTTTAGCGGGGCGCTTTTAACCCTCGCTGTCGGCCGAAAAAGGGTTAAAACTGCCCACAAAGCGCCGCTGCAGCGGCGCCTTGCCAGCGGTTTGGCGTCGCTGCCCCATTGATTTCAATGGGCAGGGGAGCTTTAGGAGCGATGTATACACCGCTCCTACAGCGCTGCAAAGATGCTGCTTTCAGGACTTTTTTTACTGTCCTGCAAGTGCACCGCCCTGGTGTGAAAGCACTCGGGCTTTCACCTTGGAGCGTGAGGAGAGGCTCTTTCAAGGCGCTTTGCAGGCGCTATTTTTAGCGTTATAGCGCCTGTAAAGCGCCTCAGTGTGAAAGTAGCCTCATCACATCTCTGTCCCAATGTTTACTTCTAATGTGCCAGAAAATTCTTAAATGCAATAGTGAAAAAAATCAAAACTAAAAAAGTGCTTTTCTAATCTAATGGTATATACATATAGGTATATGTGATCCAAGTATATTGGGAAAGTTCAACACATCATAAAGTGCTTCAAAAGAATAAATTAAAGTGCTTCAGTGCAAATCAATTATGTCAATTCAGTCTATAGACTTGCCATGTTCACATATATAAAACAATCCATATGTATTAAATTTCATCACGTTGCATTAAAGTGCGGCAAAGAACATTCTTCTTATGGCGTTCCTTATTCAAAAACTTCTATACAAGAAAGTTCTTCTGTGCAGTCTGTGAGCTTATCGTCCTTCCTTCACCACTCTGTATGTGAGAACACTCACCAGAACTTTATGCCATTTTTTTAAATAAACGGTTTTATACTATGTGGGATCCTCTTACGTTCCTCGTGCATGAATACTGAGGAGTGAGTGTATTACGCCAATAATTGGAGGAGAGGAGGAGCTGCTCGATCCCCTGCAGAGACCCCGGAGAGTAAAATCCATAAGTCTTTGGAGACTTTGTAGCTGAAAGGCACAAAGTCATAAAGTTCTGGTGAGTGTTCTCACATACAGAGTGGTGAAGGAAGGAAGAAAAGTTCAGACTGTATAGAAGAACTTTCTTGTATAGAAGTTTTTGAATAAGGAACGTCATAAGAAGAATGTTCTTTGCAGCACTTTAATGCAACTTGATGAAATGTAACCCTTTCATGCCTAAGCCTATTTCTGACATTTGTTGCTTACAAGTTAAAATCCATATTTTTTGCAAGAAAATTAGTTAGAACCCTCAAACATTATATATATATATATTTTTTAGCAGAGACCATAGAGAATAAAATAGTAATTGTTGCAATATTTTATGTCATACGGTATTTGCGCAGCAGTCTTTCAAACGCATTTTTTTGGGAAAAAAGACATTTTCATGAATTAAAAAAAAAACTGAACGGTAAAGTTAGCCCATTTTTTTGTATGTGAAAGATGATGTTTTGCCGAGTAAATAGATACCTAACATGTCATGCATTGAAATTGCGCACACTCGTGGAATGGCGACAAACTACGGTACCTAAAAAATCTCTATAGGCGCAACTTACAAAAAAAACGTACAAAAAATTGTAACGGTTGCCAGGGTAGAGTTACAGAGGAGGTCTTTTTGCTAGAATTATTGCTCTCGCTCTGAGGATCAAGGCGATACCTCATGTGTGATTTGAACATACGCAGGCACATACATATGCAGGTGTGACTTACGCATGTGGTTACTTTGCTGCACAAGCTCGCAGGGATGAGGGCGCTTAAAAAATTATATATATATTTTTTTCTTATTTATTTATTTTTTACATTGTTACTTTAAAAAATAAAATAAAAATTCTGATTACTTTTATTGCTGTCACAAGGAATGTAAACATCTCTTGTGACAGTAAAAGGTAATGACAGGTACTCTTTATGGAGGGCTCAGGGGTCTAGAACTCCAAATCCCTCCTTTGCACTTCAAAGTATTCAGACAAAAATGGCAATTCTGAATACTGTAGGCGGGACAGTTGGGCTCATAGGCGGGACAGCTGGGCTCATAGACGGGACTGTTGGGCTCATAGGTGGGACAGCTGGGCTCATAGGCAGGACAGCTGGGCTCATAGGCAGGACAGCTGGGCTCATAGGCGGGACAGCTGGGCTCATAGGCGGGACAGCTGGGCTCATAGGCGGGACAGCTGGGCTCATAGGCGGGACAGCTGGGCTCATAGGCGGGACTGTTGGGCTCATAGGCGGGACTGTTGGGCTCATAGGCGGGACTGTTGGGCTCATAGGCGGGACTGTTGGGCTCATAGGCGGGACTATTGGGCTCATAGGCGGGACTGTTGGGCTCATAGGCGGGGCAGTTGGGCTCATAGGCGGGACAGCTGGGCTCATAGGCGGGACAGCTGGGCTCATAGGCGGGACAGCTGGGCTCATAGGCGGGACAGCTGGGCTCATAGGCGGGACAGCTGGGCTCATAGGCGGGACAGCTGGGCTCATAGGTGGGACTGTTGGGCTCATAGGTGGGACTGTTGGCCTCATAGGCGGGACTGTTGGCCTCATAGGCGGGACAGCTGGGCTCATAGGCGGGACAGCTGGGCTCATAGGCGGGACAGCTGGGCTCATAGGCGGGACTGTTGGGCTCATAGGCGGGACAGCTGGGCTCATAGGCGGGACTGTTGGGCTCATAGGCGGGACTGTTGGGCTCATAGGCGGGGCAGTTGGGCTCATAGGCGGGACAGCTGGGCTCATAGGCGGGACAGTTGGTTGTTTAATATTCAGATTGCACATAGAAGAATGGTTTCCTTAGAGGTATGCTGATTGGATCATTAGAATTGAATTCTAGCCAGTAAAATTAATTTGAACACCAAACTGTTATATAAATGTGAGCGATGTGTTTTATTTCAGGGCTCCTCGATGGCGTTGTGGAAGCAGGGAGTGGTCAGTCATACACGCCAGATGTTGAACAACATTGGTAAATCTCCCTTCCCTGCGATTTCAGTTGCTGATTGTGAAATCCAATAATGTGCTGCAAAAGGCTGTTCTAAATTTATCTGATCGCTGTTATTATCTCTCTATTGCTTGAGAAGGACAGGTCTTCCAACCACCGTGTAATACCTTTTGGGTGCCTTTAAAGTGGAACTTTACCCAGAACAACTTGATAAAAAATAATAACATAAATAACTTCCTTTCCACACTAATAATTCTGCTGCCGAAATGAGTATGTGCTGTAAATTGCCTCCAGCATTGCTCCTGTTTCTTTATTGCTAGAATTTTGCTGAAGCCCAGAGCCCCTGAACAGCAGTAAATCCTAAAGTGCAACTAAACCCATCGATTTTAACAGTTTCAAAAAACAGTTACATTCCTGGAATGCTGGGATCGCTCACTGTCACATTTTGCTTGTGTCCTCAATCAAACTGTCAGACCATCAAATGGCTGGAGTCCTAACTGATCACATGTGCAGGACCATGGCAGTTGCAGATTAAACAGAAGCAGCTTCCTTGGCTGTAAAGGATAGGAGAGCTTCATTCCGCTTCAAGGCTGTCAGCAGATCGGCCTCTACAAATTCGGCAGTGACCAAAAAATGGAGAGCAACTGAGCATGTGCAGACCTGGGTAAAGCCGTGTATTACTGGATTGTACACAGTCACTTATTCCTAATGTTTTATATATCTATACCTGAAAAGGGGGCCGTCCTGATGTCATCTGGCAGGACTTCATTTTCTGACTAAAGTTTCACTTTAAAGCAAAATATTATGTTAGTTTTGATATAAAATGCTCCATTTTCACCCAGTTGATCCTCAGAGCTGTGTTCTTGTATCTGTTTCTCTGCAGGTTAATTGCCTATAAGGTCTCCAGGTACAGAACCTGCGTGATTCCCGAATCTCTGGAGGAATTCTTTCTGCACACGCTCAGTCACACGCTTACCTATAAGCCCAAGCTGAAAGGTAACCGGTCCAGTGTCCATCTTATTGGCTTTCTTCCTTCAAGGAGTTGATTAGGACCCCTTTCACACTGAGCTGACCCCGGGTGTCAGCGGTAAAGCGTCGATATTCTTAGCGCTGCTTTAGCGGCGCTATTCGGCTGCTAGCGGGGGGGTTTTACCCCCCCCTGCTAGTGCCTGAAAAGGGGTCAAATCCGCCCGCAAAACACAGCTGCTGCAGGGCTTTGCCGGCAGTATAGCAGCGCTGCAGGGGGCAGTGGAGGAGAGGTGTATTCCCCGCTCCTACACCGCTGCAAAGAAGCTGCTGGCAGAACTTTTCGTGACACCCTGCCAGCGCAGCGCCCCAGTTTGAAAACACTCGGGATTTCACACTGGGTTTGCAGCTGAGGCTTTTTTCAGGCGCTATTTTTAGTGCTGTAGCGCCTGAAAAACGCCTCAGTGTGAAAGGGGTCTTAGAGTTGGGTGAAGGGTTAGGATTAACCTGGATAGAAATCCCAAACACTTTTCTTATATAGTAAAGGGAAGGGTTACATCTCCTATTGGGTTATTTTTTGCTCTCTGTGTCCTGCGGGGGAAATTTGCCCCAACTTCCTGTCTTGCAGATTCAACAGGAAATGAGAGGAAATCTCCCCAAAATGAGGGGAATTCTCATGTTCGTTGTCATCAGAACACTTGTCCCCATTGGACTTCCCTCACATCTTTGTTCTGTTTTTTGTCTTGGTTACTATGGTCACAAAGACCAATAGAGGGTTGAATCTCCCTAGTGGGGACACTGACTGCAAAAAAAAAAAAAAAAATGTAGCACAGGATTTAAGCCCTTTCCACCCTAAATTATAAAAAAAAAAAAAAAAAAAAAATTTGTCTTTAGAGTACTTTCACACTGAGGGGGTGGAGTGTTAGCGGTAAGGCGCCGCTAGTTTTAGCAGCGCTTTACCACTGTTTTAGCGGCGCTTTTTGGCCACTAGCGTGATGTTCTTAACCCCTGCTAATGGCTGAATGAAGGGTTAAAAGCGCCTGAAGAGTGCCGCTGCCCTTTGCAGGTGCTTTGGCAGCGCTGGCCATTGATTTCAATGACAGGGGCAGTTTAGGTGCACTGTATACACCACTCCCGCACCACCACAAAGATGCTGCTTGCAGGACTTTTTTTTTTCTTGTCCCGCAAGCACCCCGCCCCATGTAAAGGCACTCGGGCTCTCACACTGGGGCTGCCGGGGAGGCGTTTTTCAGGCGCTTTGCAGGCGCTATTTTTAGCCCAAAAGCACCTGAAAAATGCCTCCAGTGTGAAAGTAGCCTTAAAGTGATACTAAAGTCTCGCTTTTGTTTTCCTTAGGCTCTGTTCACACCTGAGCATTATTGTTTTCAGGCAGAAAGTTGCGCGATTTTTACTGCAATTTTGCACAGGTCAAAAGGTCACCAATGTAAAGGAATGTAAAACGCCTGTAATCTGCCCAAAAAAGAAGCTCCTGTACTTTTTTGAGTGACGAACGTTTTGCTTTAGGCGACAGAACGCTTGGATGTGAACAGGGGCCATTAAAATAAATGGGGCTTGTCTTGTTGGGCGTTTTTAGAGCTGAGGCTTAGAGCAGAAATTCGCCCAAAAAATGCCTAGATGTCAACAGAGCCTTAAAAATAACAAACATGTCATACTTACCTCCTCTGTAATGGATTTGCACAGAGCAGCCCCGATCCTCCTCTTCTCTGGTCCCTCTTCGGTGCTCCTGGTCCGCCTTCAGGGTTAAAGTGGGGTTCCACCCAAAAAAAAGAACATACCTAAAAAATTCTAAAAAAAAAACCAAAAAAACATTTGGATATTTTTTTTTTTTTTTACTTACCTCTAAATGCCTGTTGCTAGGTGGTCCCTCGTAATCTGCCCCTTCGTCTGCCTGGGCTGGTGACATCACTTCCCCCTGGCACAGGAAGGGCTCGGCTCTTCTCCCTCCCTCCTGTCAATCATCTGGGACCCATTGCAGGTCCCAGGTGATTGAGCGGCCAATCACGGCGCTCGGCGCCGCTCGCGCATGCGCAGTGGGTGCCAGGCTGTGAAGCCACAGCCCGGCGCCCACAGTTGAAATGCCGGCGCCGACGAGCGGAGGGGGGGGACGAGCGGGGCTTCGATCCCCCGCACCGCTGGACCCAGGGACAGGTGAGTGTCCAATTAAAAGTCAGCAGCTGCAGTATTTGTAGCTGCTGACTTTTAATTTTTTTTTTTTTTAATGGCCCCCCTGGGTGGAACTCCTCTTTAAGTCCTAATGTGGGAAAAGATTCGCAATACAAATGATCTCCAGATGCAATTGATCTACTAACAACAGACTCCAGATGGTAACAAGGGAGATTTCAAGGGCCACTGACGCGTTTCGAAGGGATGCCTTCAAAACGCGTCAGTCTTTGAGTAAGAAGGTATCCCTTCGAAATGCGTCAGCCAGCAGTGGCCCTTGAAATCTCCCTTGTTGCCATCTGGAGTTTGTTGTTAGCAGATCAATTGCATCTGGAGATCATTTGTATTGCGAATCTTTTCCCACATGTTTGTAAATAGTTGTTTTTTATCTTATTTTTAATAAAAATATGTCCAAGGATCATGCACAAGGCTGGTGCGCCCTCTTCTTCTTCTTTTTCTTCTTTTTTCTCTTTTGACTATTAGGATATCCCTATCTTTTGAGGGCAGCAAGTCCTGAGGCACTATCCACTACCAACTTTAGTCCACCTGGTAACTCACTTGTGCGCACGAGTGTTTGTCTTTCTTAAGTCCCAATATAATATACTGGTATACAGCGCACGTTATAACTGACACGCCTGCAAATGGAGCCCTTCAGCGCAGCGCTGTCACGGGTCTCCCGGCACTACCATTTTCATTGGGTGTTCCTTCTGGTTTGGTATCTTCAGCCGACTGAATGGCCGGGCTGTGGCGATGTCACAAGGAAGTCACATCACTGCGACACACATAATGTAATCTGAGCTGCGCATGTGTGGCTCAGCTCACATTACTCGCTGACAGGCTGGGAGACCCCACTAGGGTCTCTTCTGTTATAAAATCCCAGCCTGTCAGCCGATTTTAGATGACTTTACTACACTTTAACTCCGTCATTTGATTTAATGTCACGTATTTCTTTGAATCGGCTGTTACGTTTGTTTTTCACCCCGTAGTTTCTGACGCCATCCGATTTCAGGGGAACTGGAGCTTTGTAAAGACGTGCCCGCTGCTGGTGGATTTGTTCCGCAAGGTATGTCAGGAGGAATAGTGACAGTTTTGCTGTAGATGCCATTGCTTAGTTATACTGTGGGGGTCAGTCACATGACCAGAAGCTCCAGGCATTGGCCACATCATCTCTGACAAAAAAAAAGAAGCACGAGTTACTCGCTGGTTCTGTTTGTGCCGCGATCCTTCCCTCTAGCAGCGGTCACATGACCAGTGCCTATGCATTTGATTGGCATATGGGAGATTCCTGAGAAATGATTTCTGCAGCAAAGTTTGTAATGATTTCTGTTAATTTGTTATAACTTTCAATGAAAAAACACATACCGTATATACTCGAGTATAAGTCGACCCGAATATAAGCCGAGGCACCTAATTTTACCACAAAAAACTGGGAAAACGTATTGACTCGAGTATAAGCCTAGGGTGAGAAATGCGCAGCTACTGTAAGTGGAAAAGAGGGTCAACAATGCCCATTTGCAGCCTCATTGTGCCCATCTGCATGCCTTCTCACTGTGCCCATCTCCCTGCTCCACTGTGCCATCTCCCTGCCTCACTGTGCCCATCTCCCTGCCTCACTGTGTCCATCTGCAGCCTCACTGTGTCCATCTATCTGCCTCACTGTGTCCATCTATCTGCCTCACTGTGTCCATCTGCAGCCTCATGTACCTGATCTCCAGAACACCAGTGCTGTGACATGCAGTCTAGTCGGCGGCCGTCCAGTATAACAAAGCCCCGCCTCCTCCTCCTCGTCCGTGATTCAGTTTCCCAGCAGTGAGTCAGTGTTCCGCCTATCACGGACGAGGACAAGGAGAAGGCGGGGCTTTGTTACACTGGACGGCTGCCGACTAGACTGCATGTCACAGCGCCTGGAGATCAGGTGCATGAGGCTGCAGATGGGCACAGTGAGGCTGGCGATGGGCACAGTGAGGCTGGCGATGGGCACAGTGAGGCTGCAGATGGGCACAGTGAGGCTGCAGATGGGCACAGTGAGGCAGGGAGACTCGAGTATAAGCCGAGGGGGGCATTTTTAGCACAAAAAAATGTGCTGAAAAACTCGGCTTATACTCGAGTATATACGGTTATCATGTATTTGTTCCGTTTTTCTTTTAGGTCAGCTGTTTATTGATCATGCCTGTAGGCTGATGGTATATTTTCTTGTCCAGTTGAGGATCTTGAAGTCTTAACCCATGGGGGGGGGGTTATATTGCTGCCTACAGGAGGATTGGACAATGGGAAACAAAAAACTGTAGGCCAGGCCAGGTAAACAGCAGTCCAGTCATATACTAACTCTACCTAAACCTTCTCCCACCCCCCTTCTAATACTATTCTGACTACTCTTTAGAGGAAATATATGTATACTTGCCTAGTCTGAGGGCACACTGGTCTGGTCACATGATCTCTCCAGCGGCCGGCTTCAGTGAAGAGAAGAAATCACCGACAACGGCTGCTGTGCCTGGATGGTGAGGTCACCTTACCAAAGCGTACCTAAGCTTACAACACGGCATCCCTTGTTGGCTGCCCCTCTACACTGAAGCTGGCGCTGGGTTCTGATCATGTGACCGCACTGGAGCTCCCTCAGCATAGGTGAGTACAGACCTCTTTCCTTTTCACAGAGTACTTAGAATAGGCTTAGAATGGGGGTAGGAGTAGATTTAGGTATAGTAAGGAATTTGATTGGAATGCTACTTTAACCCCTCCTAGTACCAGCGGTAATCCGGTGTGGTTGTCCTCAGCCTAGCTTTGAATTGCACCATTTCCGGACCCCCTGCTGGGCAGAATGTCGTGGGGCTGTCCTGGAAGTTGTCCTGGGTTCTGTGTGTAATGCTTTCTAGACTTAAGTTTTTTTTTTTTTTTTAAAGATATTTTTATTGGTTTTAGGTTCTACACAAACCAACAGACACAAAACAGTTACAAATAAGATAAAATAAAAACAAAAACAAAACACACATGAATATCTGATCCGTTCAGTATACACAGGTGATATACAATCAGTAGGTGGATCACACAGGTCATTGTAGGCATGTCATTTCGTTTCAAAAGAGTTAAGAAATTGGTAATCGCAACAGTCAGATATATGTACTTTTACACAGCATTACCATATTAATGGACCTGGTATTTGGGGTCCCTGTGGCACGGCCCATCAATGATCAATTGTATTCAATTTTGGAAAGGGTTAGTGGACTATCCAACCATTTCCCCCAAATTTTATAAAAGGTTTTATTTCTTTTACGAATTTCAAAGGTTAGTTTGTATAATGGAATAGAGTCATTGATAAGTTTTAGCCAGATGGACTTCAAAGAGGTCTGTGCACCTTTCCAGGACAGTAGAATAGATTTTTTAACATAAAAATAAAGAATACGGAGCAGTCTCTTGGCATGTGATGGTATGTGTAAATCTCCAAATACTCCCAATAAGCAGTTCTTAGGGTGTATTATATTGGGAAGGCCCAACACAGTTGAAATAAAACCACCCACTTCCTCCCAGAAGTCACTAACTATCGGGCACGACCAGAAGCAATGTAAAAAGTCTGCCTCCTGGCCGCAGCCTCGGAAACAGGCAGCTGATGACAATAGACCCATCCTATGCAGTCTGGCCGGGGTGAGGTGAGTTTGATGAAAAATTTTAATTTGTATGATACGGTCTCGGGAGGAAATGACAGAGGCTTTATATGTGTCACTAAATTCTGTCCAGTCATCGTTTGCCATATCAATATCTAATGTCTCCCACTTCTCCTGTGCTCTGTGAAACCTAGGGTTAGAGTCAGTCACTAAGGCTGCGTAATAGGTGGAAACTAATTTAGAGGGTTCTGGTTGCCTAAGTAGTTTTTCCAGTGGAGGCAGATCAGTGACATCATCTAGGGTACCAAATTGGGTATGTATGGCATGTCTAAGTTGATAATAATAAAATAAATGAGATTTTGGTAGATCAAAGTCTGTACTCAACTGAGAGAAGGTTTTAAAGCCCTGCGTAGTATATAAGTGGCATAGATATTTAACTCCTTTTGAATACCAACGATTGGCATCTGGAAAAGAGTATAATTCTTGCAGATTGGGATTGAACCACAAGGGGTTATTAGGGGATTTTGTCCAAGAATGTTTCGATATTTTTGTAGTAATGTGTTTAATCAGTGAGAGGGAGACTGAGAGCAGAGAGGTTCCAGGGCGGTCTGGGACCTGACCTCTATATATTATGTTATGTAAGGTTTCATGGGAGGATGCGATAGCCCCCTCTGTGGCTGTACAGGCATTAGCTGGATCCGGGTTCATCCAGTCATGTATGTGCACCAGCTGAGATGCCATGTAGTAAAGGAAGAAGTTAGGGAATGCCAGGCCTGCCAGATGGGCTGGTAACCTCAAGGTCTCCAGTGCCACTTTGGGGGAACCGCCCCTCCACAGGAAAGAAGTACACATCGCATCTATGCGTTTGAAAGTAGCTTTGGATATTGTACATGGGGAGTTAGAGAGGATATAGAGCAGTCTGGGTAAATAAATCATTTTAAGTATATTGGCCCTCCCCATGAGGTCTAACGGTAGATCCATCCATTGTTTAGTTTGCTCCTGGAGGCGGGTCAGCAAGGGGTCAAGATTATTAGTGGCATACAAAGATAATGGAGCCTGAACCAACACCCCAAGATATCTAAAAGAAGACACCACTTGAAGTTTAGAGTCCGGGTGCACCTGAGGGGGGTCACTCACATCTAAAGGGAAAAGACTGGACTTATCCCAGTTAACTCGGAATCCTGAGTAGTCCCCAAAGGTGTTGACCTCCTCCAGTAACGCCCCCAAAGACTCATCAGCATCTGCCAGATATACCAGTGTATCATCTGCGTAGAGAAATGTGCTCCTCTATATTTTCAATTGGGAGGCCTTTAATTATAGGGGAGGAGCGAATGAGAACTGCAAGCGGCTCCATAGCCAGAGCAAACAACAGAGGCAACAATGGGCACCCCTGTCTAGTGCCCCTAGTAATTGGGAAGGAATCAGTAATAAATGAATTAACCCTTATCTTAGCCGTTGGGGAGGTGTACAGAATTTTTATCCATGCTATCACTCGGGGACCAAAACCATACTTCTGCAACACCCGAAAGAGGTACGGCCATTCCACACTGTCAAATGCTTTACAGGTGTCCAAGGACACAATGACACGTGTAGAAGGGCAATCATGTGGATATTGCAAGTTATGGAACAATCTGCGTATGTTCATTCTGGTGGACCTGCCCGGGATAAATCCACCCTGGTCGCTATTGACCAAAGATGTGACCACAGTATTTAAACGGTTTGCTAATATTTTGGCCAGAATCTTAACGTCCACGTTTATAAGCGAAATTGGACGATAAGATTCACAGTGAAGTGGGTCCTTACGGGGCTTCAGCAGAAGAACTATCAAAGCCTCCCTCATTGATGGAGGAAGGATCCCAGCCTCCAGGGCTTTGTTATAGGTTCGGAGAAGGAAGGGGGATAGGAGATCCTTGAACTTAGCATACCATTCAGTCGGGAAACCATCAGGTCCAGGGGTTTTATGTGCCGGCATTTGGGAGATAGCTGCTGCAATCTCTTCTACCGTGATAGGTTCCTCCAACATGTCCCGTCCCTCATCTGACAGGGAGGGAAGGGATATGTCCGCCAGATAGTCAGACAGCTGGAAGTCATCATAGTCAACCCTGGAAGTGTACAATTTTCTGTAAAAGTTTAGAAAGGAGTCTAGGATATCCCGTGGGTTGTCACTGATCGTACCTTGAGCAGTCAGGATTCGTGGTATAGAAATGGGGGTGTGATCAGGTTTGGTCAAATATGCCAAGAGACGTCCTGCTTTATTACCATATTCAAACGATTTTTGTGAGACATACAACATGCGTTTTTGTGTGAGATCCAGCAAACGAATTTCATATTCCCTACGGCACTGTAACCATGTCTCTCTAGTGTCAGAGACGGTTAGAGGCATAGGCAGATTCCGCGCTTAACATAGCATTTTCTAATTCCTCAGTGCGCATCTTGTTGTTTTTACGTAGAATTCCTGTAATAGACATAAAGGTACCTCTTAATGTGGACTTAAACGCATCCCACTCCGTGGGGGGGTCTACTTTGTTTAAGTTTTGCTTCCAGTAGTTAGAAATACTCTTCCTACACTCACCCTGTACTATCTCGTCTTCCAGCCAGTATGAATTCAGGCGCCACAAAACAGGTCCCGAACCTGGAAGGATGAGAAGGGACACAGACAAGGGGGCATGATCGGAAACCCCCCTGGGCAGGTATGAGACGGCGGAGACAACCGGAAGGGTCTCCGTCGACGCAAAAGCCATATCTAGCCTAGACATAGTATGGAAGGAATCCGAATGGCAGGAAAATTGGCGTTTCTCCGGATGTTTCCATCGCCACACCTCTGTCAGACCATGAACCTGAGCCCAGTCTACAAAGGAGGGAAAAGATCTGCCTCCCCCACCCAGGCGATCCACCGTTGGGTCCAGGACTGCATTGAAATCCCCTATATAAAGTAGAGGGCCCAAGGGCCTATTCAGTAATTGCAGGGATAATTTAGAGAGTACTTCTACTGAGAATGGAGGGGGAACATAGATGTTTACCAATGTAAAGATTATAGTAGAAATTCGTAATATAAGAACAATATACCTCCCCTCTGGGTCTGTTTTAACACTAATCAATTCAGCTGGAAGGGATTTAGCCAGGAGTATAGATACACCTCTTGAGTAGTTAGTGTGGGTGGCATGATATAGCTTAGATAGCCAGGGGCGTTTTAGAGCCCTTACCTTAGAACCTGTCAGGTGGGTCTCCTGGAGGCAAATAATGGTGACATTTTTTTAACACAGAAAAAACCGAGGATCTTTTCTGAGGTGCATTCAGGCCTCTAGTGTTCCAGGAGACTATCCTAAGGGGTTGTGCCATAATAAAACAGGAAGTGATAAAGATGCATAAGTAAACCTCTGAATTGGTAGCAATATAAGTAGATAGGCCGTGCCACCTGAAGCACACACAAGCACATGACAAAAAAGTGCGTGGGTCTGCCGATAAGGTAACATGGACCAGGAACATTTTCCCTGCTTTGCCTTAGAAAAAAACATTGGACATATAAATGACCACAGAGGTGTTAATAAACCTCTACATGTAATGACCCGGTATACTTTTGATGACTTTCCATTAGCAAATGGTATAGGTGTGTTAGAAAGGACATAAAAAATAAAAAGGGGAGGAAAAAACAAAAGACAAAAAACATGAAAAAAAACCCCAACCATCTTTTCCTTTAAACTTTTGTGCCCCCCACCCCGCTTAGCCATCCCAAACATAGCAAGCTTTGGATCCCTAAACTAAAAGTCCTTCCTAACTAGGAACTGTGGAAGTAAAACCTGTACCGTGGCCTCGCCACAAGCTGGTAAGGGGGGTAACGTGGGGTCTGGTGAGGCTCCCAACTATTGACCGAGGAGAGAGGGAAGAGAGAGAGAAAAAAAAACCTATTTCTCTCTATTCCTTCCCCTCTAGTAGACAAGTCCTGTTGAAGGGTAGATAAGCTGGTTGTTCAGGTGGAGAAAAAGACAAAACAAAAGGAAAGGTGTAGAAGAGGGGAAAAAATATATTTCTACTTTCCCTTCCTTTCCCCTCCTCCCCCCTCCTCTCCCCCTTCTTTGGTCGGATAATTGTTCTGGTGTGGTTGTTCCGGTATGTAGGTCCTCACAAGATGCAAATCGTAGCAATGCAGGCTGGATTGTAAAGTAGAAGGAACAAAAAAAAAAAGGTATATAAAAAGGGGGAAAGAAACCAAAAAAAACCCCCCCTCATTGCAATGAGGAGACATGCCGACTGTTGACGTTGTAACTTGCATAGTAGGGTGTAGATCTTTCCTTGCAGGTTAAGAGTGCCTTCAGTCCGCTCTGCTTCTATGTGCTGCACCATAATGATCGTTCAGCCATTTCATGGCCTCCTTAGGATTAGTATAGAAGTGGGCCCTACCATCATGGATAATGCGCAATTTAGCAGGGAAAAGCATGGCGTAGGAGAGGCCTTCTGTGCGCAGTCTAGACTTCACTGCTGAGAAGGAGATCCGCTGGCGTTGGACTTCAGCAGAAAAGTCCGGATAAACAGAGATGTTATTGCCATTGAATGAGAGCGGGCCTTTTTCACGTGCCAGGCGTAGGATGGCAACCTTATCTTGAAAGTTAAGGATACGTGCTATGATGGAGCGCGGTGGGGCTCCCACTGGGGGTGGACGAGGAGGAGTGCGATGTGCACGTTCTATAACATGTGAGAATGAGGGTGCGTCTTTACCGAAAATGTCCCGCAGCCATGAATAAAGAAACTTTTCAGGATGGGAACCTTCCGCGCGTTCTGGGAAGCCCACAAATCTGAGATTGTTCCTGCGAGAGCGATTTTCCAAATCGTCGATTTTAGCGCGTAGTGCCGCCATCTCGCTTGTGGTATCACGTATAGTAACAGACATGGGGTGTACAGTGTCTTCTAATGTACTAATCCGTTCCTCAGCATCCCCTGTGCGGTCTCTGAGATTCTGGACATCTTGCTTCAATAAAGAAAAGTCCATACGGATAGAGGCTATTTGAGTGGAGAGGGAGGCCTTGCAATCCTGAATAGCCAGCATAATTGTAGATAATGTAGGCTCAGCATGGGGGGAGTCTGCAGTCTGACTAAATTCAGCAGATTGCTGTGATTCTGGTGTCTGCAGGGGTTCTGTAGGTGTGCGGAATATAGCAGGAATAGATGCACTCACCCCTGTTGCAGAGTCCTGGATGGCTGAGGAGGAGGGCTGCAGCGTGTCTGAGTGCCCTGCATGTGTCTCGGCGCCATTTTGCCTCCGGAACCGCGCCAGTTGTTCCGCCGTGTGTGAGGGCCGGGGCGGCCCGTATTTCACCATGTCAGCCAGTCTGGAGGGTGCCCACAGCCGTGGGGAACAAAATGATGTCTTCCACGAGGATCTAGGACCCAGGATAGCTGTAGGATGGTCGTCGGGAGCCGGAGCTGTGTGTCTATGCGACTGCTCTCCTCACCATCCGGCCACGCCCCCCCCTAGACTTAAGTTTTGGTTAGGAGAGCCGCGGAACACATTCCAGGCCCAGCATTGCCTCCTGCGCTTCCCCGGTCTTTGAACACCTACTAAGTAAGTATTGACTGAGCAGTACACGGATCTTCCCAGTGAATGGCTGTGCAGGGGGACATCTCGGCACAAGTCTGATCACTGGCAGGCTGTTCTCCCATCACATCAAAAAAAACTGACCACACTGGGATGGATGAGCTTCTATACCTAGCGTGGTCATGTTTTAATAGGAAAGTAGAGGGACAGGCAGGATCACTAGGAACTTCCCATAAAGGAAACAATACAAAGAGAACAGGAGACTCCTTCACACCAGTACATGGGAGAGCAGCCGGGGGAGGGAATGTTGGGGGAACATATTCTTTAAGTTTGAAATTACAAATCTATGTGTTCTTTGCTTCTCTGTAGCTGTTTGTTCTTCTGAGTGCTGAGAAGCTGACGTCACATGTACAGAACATATTGGATACACAGGAAGTCAATTGGTATCATATTCTATCGTTTTTTTCCTGCCTCGTCGTCTGTCAGTCTGAAGCTCAGCATCTGGTAAAAGGTGATTTCATGTGATATTCTCTGTCTCTTCCATTATTATGCTTCTTACTTTGTTTTGTGTTTTGTTTTTTTGTCATAGTTTACGCTTTTTAATATCTCCATATGAATGTGGACAGGATGGCAGTTTTTGTGCAGAGAAAGCATTTGTGTCAGAAGAACTGAAGCCAATGAGAGCCAGTGAAAGCATTGACATCTTCTGGTGTTCTATTAGTTATTGAAAGAGCTTTATATACAAGACCGAGAGTCTCTCAAACTTCTTCTTTTTTTTTTAGCTTGGCAACATTCTTACATCTGTAGTAAAGTCCACCTTCTAACTTGTACCTACAGATAACCCATGAATAAGGCTTACCTGTATGTACAATGAATATAGAAGTGCACCGCGTAGGAGATATAGAAAGAATGATCTGACAGGGAGTACTATCCATGGGTGTACCACATCCCAATTGACTCAAAAAGAGAAGAGGAGGAATTCCCCAAAAACGGCATTTTCAAGGCACTACCACAATGTAAAAAAGTATAAATTTTATTGACAAAGAAATATTAATCATAACAACAACAACAAAAAAAAACACAGATAGAAATGATACTATTACATGTAGACATAGGTATGGATACATAGAAACTGTCAATGAAGGGAAGTAGATCTCTCTGAACCGACGCGTTTCAGAAATTTTTTCCTTCATCAGGGTAAATACAGAGGAAATTACAACTGAGGAATTACAGAATGCGAAATAATTAGTAAAGATAGATACAACACTACCCCAGAGTAAGCCTTCAACAGACAAAATACACTTACTTAAGGAGTAGGAGATATTGACATTTGTAGAGTCCAGTGACGTCAGCGGCGCATGCGCACTGCGCTCTGAGTGGACGGCATATTGGAGTATTTCCATCCATTGAGAGCGCTTGTGCTGTGACCATCATCTCGGCCCGGCCATTCAAACAGCCAAAGCCTGGAAGGAAGTCCAGGTGCAGATGGCGCCGACAGTGGTGATAGCGCTCCGCTGGAGGGCTTTGTTTCAAGGTAAGACCGACATAATGTGCTAGTCATGAGACTAAAACCGCCCGGGGGCCCAATTGTAGTGGGGGGTGTTTTTTTTGTTTTTTAATCTGTAATTTATTAACCACTTAAGGGGTCTTAAAGTGATACTAAAGTCTCGTTTTTTGTTATTTTATTTTTATTTATTTTTTAACAGTCGTTATTTTTAAATGAAAAAAACCCCAAAAAACATAACAATCATACTTACCTGCTGTGTTGCAGTTGGTTTTGCACAGAGCAGCCCCGATCCTCTTCTTCTCGGGTCTCCCGTCGGCGCTCCTAGCTCCTCCCCCTTGATCAGTGCCCCGATAGCAAGATGCTCTCTCCTCATTGGCTCACTGGCTGTCATTGACAAATGGCTCCTGCTGCTGTGTCTCAGCCAATAAAGAGAGAGAGAGACCCCGGACAGCTAAGGGTCCCGTGCACATCACTGGATCGAGATGGGGCTCAGGTAAGTTTTAGGGGGGGGGCTGTGGGGGGAGCAGCACACAGAAGGTTTTTTATCTTTATGCATAGAATGCACCTTCAGCCTTTACAAACACTTTAATAACAGATTGTATTCTGTATACCATTCTTGGGCTTCTTGTGGTGAGCTCTTCTCCATCCAGGACAAGTCACCCTGTCCTATCCAATTGGCATTGGGGGAACCCAGTGTGGGGGATAGAGACATAGTCCCAGTGTGGGGATGGAGACATAGTCCCAGTGTGGGGATGGAGACATAGTCCCAGTGTGGGGATCGAGACATAGTCCCAGTGTGGGGATGGAGACATAGTCCCAGTGTGGGGATGGAGATATAGTCCCAGTGTGGGGATGGAGACATAGTCCCAGTGTGGGGATCGAGACATAGTCCCAGTGTGGGGATGGAGACATAGTCCCAGTGTGGGGATGGAGACGTAGTCCCAGTGTGGGGATGGAGACGTTGTCCCAGTGTGGGGATGGAGACATAGTCCCAGTGTGGGGATGGAGACATAGTCCCAGTGTGGGGATGGAGACATAATCCCAGTGTGGGGATCGAGACATATTCCCTGTGTGGGGATCGAGACATAGTCCCAGTGTAGGGATCGAGACATATTCCCTGTGTGGGGATAGAGACGTAGTCCCAGTGTGGGTATCGAGACATATTCCCTGTGTGGGGATCGAGACATAGTCCCAGTGTGGGGATCGAGACATATTCCCTGTGTGGGGATCGAGACATAGTCCCAGTGTGGGGATCGAGACATATTCCCTGTGTGGGGATCGAGACATATTCCCTGTGTGGGGATCGAGACATAGTCCCAGTGTGGGGATCGAGACATATTCCCTGTGTGGGGATCGAGACATAGTCCCAGTGTGGGGATCGAGACATATTCCCTGTGTGGGGATCGAGACATATTCCCTGTGTGGGGATCGAGACATAGTCCCAGTGTGGGGATGGAGACATAGTCCCAGTGTGGGGATGGAGACATAGTCCCAGTGTGGGGATGGAGACGTAGTCCCAGTGTGGGGATGGAGACGTAGTCCCAGTGTGGGGATGGAGACATAGTCCCAGTGTGGGGATGGAGACGTAGTCCCAGTGTGGGGATGGAGACGTAGTCCCAGTGTGGGGATGGAGACGTAGTCCCTGTGTGGGGATGGAGACGTTGTCCCTGTGTGGGGATGGAGACGTAGTCCCTGTGTGGGGATGGAGACGTAGTCCCAGTGTGGGGATGGAGACGTAGTCCCAGTGTGGGGATGGAGACGTAGTCCCAGTGTGGGGATGGAGACATAGTCCCAGTGTGGGGATGGAGACGTAGTCCCAGTGTGGGGATGGAGACGTAGTCCCAGTGTGGGGATGGAGACGTAGTCCCTGTGTGGGGATGGAGACGTTGTCCCTGTGTGGGGATGGAGACGTAGTCCCTGTGTGGGGATGGAGACGTAGTCCCAGTGTGGGGATGGAGACGTAGTCCCAGTGTGGGGATGGAGACGTAGTCCCAGTGTGGGGATGGAGACGTAGTCCCTGTGTGGGGATGGAGACGTAGTCCCAGTGTGGGGATGGAGACGTAGTCCCTGTGTGGGGATGGAGACGTAGTCCCAGTGTGGGGATGGAGATATAATCCCAGTGTGGGGATGGAGACGTAGTCCCTGTGTGGGGATGGAGACGTAGTCCCTGTGTGGGGATGGAGACGTAGTCCCTGTGTGGGGATGGAGACGTAGTCCCTGTGTGGGGATGGAGATATAGTCCCAGTGTGGGGATGGAGACATAGTCCCAGTGTGGGGATGGAGACGTAGTCCCTGTGTGGGGATGGAGACGTTGTCCCTGTGTGGGGATGGAGACGTAGTCCCAGTGTGGGGATGGAGACGTAGTCCCAGTGTGGGGATGGAGACGTAGTCCCTGTGTGGGGATGGAGACGTAGTCCCAGTGTGGGGATGGAGACGTAGTCCCTGTGTGGGGATGGAGACGTAGTCCCAGTGTGGGGATGGAGATATAATCCCAGTGTGGGGATGGAGACGTAGTCCCTGTGTGGGGATGGAGACGTAGTCCCTGTGTGGGGATGGAGACGTAGTCCCTGTGTGGGGATGGAGATATAGTCCCAGTGTGGGGATGGAGACATAGTCCCAGTGTGGGGATGGAGACGTAGTCCCAGTGTGGGGATGGAGACGTAGTCCCTGTGTGGGGATGGAGACGTAGTCCCAGTGTGGGGATGGAGACGTAGTCCCTGTGTGGGGATGGAGACGTAGTCCCAGTGTGGGGATGGAGACGTAGTCCCTGTGTGGGGATGGAGACGTAGTCCCAGTGTGGGGATGGAGACGTAGTCCCAGTGTGGGGATGGAGACATAGTCCCAGTGTGGGGATGGAGACATAGTCCCAGTGTGGGGATGGAGACGTAGTCCCTGTGTGGGGATGGAGACGTAGTCCCTGTGTGGGGATGGAGATATAGTCCCAGTGTGGGGATGGAGACATAGTCCCAGTGTGGGGATGGAGACGTAGTCCCTGTGTGGGGATGGAGACGTAGTCCCTGTGTGGGGATGGAGACGTAGTCCCAGTGTGGGGATGGAGACGTAGTCCCTGTGTGGGGATGGAGACGTAGTCCCTGTGTGGGGATGGAGACGTAGTCCCTGTGTGGGGATGGAGATATAGTCCCAGTGTGGGGATGGAGACGTAGTCCCTGTGTGGGGATGGAGACGTAGTCCCTGTGTGGGGATGGAGACGTAGTCCCTGTGTGGGGATGGAGACGTAGTCCCAGTGTGGGGATGGAGACGTAGTCCCTGTGTGGGGATGGAGACGTAGTCCCTGTGTGGGGATGGAGACGTAGTCCCAGTGTGGGGATGGAGACGTAGTCCCTGTGTGGGGATGGAGACGTAGTCCCTGTGTGGGGATGGAGACGTAGTCCCTGTGTGGGGATGGAGACGTAGTCCCTGTGTGGGGATGGAGACGTAGTCCCTGTGTGGGGATGGAGACGTAGTCCCTGTGTGGGGATGGAGACGTAGTCCCAGTGTGGGGATGGAGACGTAGTCCCTGTGTGGGGATGGAGACGTAGTCCCTGTGTGGGGATGGAGACATAGTCCCAGTGTGGGGATGGAGACATAGTCCCTGTGTGGGGATGGAGACGTAGTCCCTGTGTGGGGATGGAGACTTAGTCCCTGTGTGGGGATGGAGATATAGTCCCAGTGTGGGGATGGAGACGTAGTCCCTGTGTGGGGATGGAGACGTAGTCCCTGTGTGGGGATGGAGACGTAGTCCCAGTGTGGGGATGGAGACGTAGTCCCAGTGTGGGGATGGAGACATAGTCCCTGTGTGATGGACAAAGCTATACCAGCTTTCTAACACATTCTGTTTATTTAGGACGTGCCACTATTGGGCTGAGCCCTGCACTATTGTGTATAGAAGTTTCTGTATTACATGTTCTAAAACTCGAACGTGCCTTTTCAGTGAGGCCGAGTTCCACACCCCATAGTGACCAATCAGGAAAGGGCTTTGCCTGTTCAGACTACAATCGGGTTGCTTTGAGTAACATTTATATTGGTTATTTTCTGCGGCTCTTTGTTCGGGAAGAGTTGATCGTCCAGCTCAGTCATTCTTGTCTTGCTTTAGATCTCTTGAGTCGTCTTCTGTCTCAGGCCTTTGAGACCTACGAGTTGGAATATCTCATCACCGCCTTCCTCATCGCTCGCCAAGCCGCCCTGGAGGGTCCTGCTGCATTTATCTCCTACACAGACTGGTTCAAGGTCAGAGAGTTCCCTCAACACCCAGAAAATTGGGCCCCGGGGCCCCTTGTTTCTTCTAATGTGTCCCAAATATGTTTTGTCCCTACTGACCTTTATATGGTTGGTTTATGATGTTGCCGTCCTCCTATAACCCACCAGAATCCTGAACCTTCTTCTCCAGACACACTGAGGATGAGGGATGGGATGGAATGAGGTTATTGGAAGGAAAATCCTCAACCAGGGAAATTTAGAAGAGAAAAGACATGTTAAAGGAGGAAAATGTTTGCAGTAGGGGACATACCCTATATTGCCAAAAGTATTGGGACACCTGCCTTTACACACACATGACCTTTAATGACACCCCAGTCTTAGTCCGGAGGGTTCAATATTGTGTTGGCTCCGCCCTTTGCAGCTATAACAGCTCCACCTCTTCTGGGAAGGCCGTCCACAAGGTTTAGGAGGGTGTCTATGGGAATGTTTGACCATTCTTCCAGAAGAGCATTTGTGAGGTCAGGCACCTGGGACCTTGCTTTGTGCACTGGTGTGGGGGGGGGGGGGGGGGGTTATGGTGGGGGGTTGTTTTTCAGGGGTTGGGTTTGGCCCCTTAGTTCCAGTGAAGGAAACTCTTAAGGCGTCACCCTACCAAGACATTTTGGACAATTTCATGCTCCCAACTTTGTGGGAGGAGTTTGGGGACGGCCCCTTCCTGTTCCAACATGACTGCCCACCAGTGCACAAAGCAAGGTCCATAAAGACATGGATGAACAAGTTTGGGGTGGAGGAACTTGACTGGCCTGCACAGAGTCCTGACCTCAACCCCATAGAACACCTTTGCGATGAATTAGAGCTGAGACTGCGATCCAGGCCTTCTCATCCGACATCAGTGCCTGACCTCACAAATGTGCTTCTGGAAGAATGGTCAAACATTCCCATAGACACCCTCCTAAACCTTGTGGACGGCCTTCCCAGAAGAGGTGGAGCTGTTATAGCTGCAAAGGGCGGAGCCAACTCAATATTGAACCCTCCGGACTAAGACTGGGATGTCATTAAAGGTCATGTGTGTGTAAAGGCAGGCGTCCCAATACTTTGGGTATTACTGTCTTCTAACTAAGAAGAAGATGAAGGTGGGATATAGTAGGAATCGGGACTTTTAACTGGTGGAGTTGTTGGACTGGCTGTGACATAACTTGATTTTTGGTTTTCCAGGGAACATTTGGTTCCTCCAACTCCCACCAGAGCACCAGCAAGAAGTCTTTAGTCTTCCTGTTGAAGTTTCTTTCTGACTTGGTTCCATTTGAAGCCCCACAATACTTAAAGGTAAGCCTTTCCTCTTCTGCCAATATGGTGACACCCGTCTGACTCCACTCCTCCAACTCCACTCCTCCTCCTCCTCCTCCGACTCCACTCCTCCTCCTCCGACTCCACTCCTCCTCCTCCTCCTCCGACTCCACTCCTCCTCCTCCGACTCCACTCCTCCTCCTCCTCCTCCTCCGACTCCACTCCTCCGACTCCTCCTCCTCCGACTCCACTCCTCCGACTCCACTCCTCCTCCTTCGACTCCACTCCTCCTCCAACTCCACTCCTCCTCCAACTCCACTCCTCCTCCGACTCCACTCCTCCTCCTCCAACTCCACTCCTCCTCCTCTGACTCCACACCTCCGACTCCACTCCTCCTCCGACTCCACTCCTCCGACTCCTCCTCCTCCGACTCCACTCCTCCGACTCCACTCCTCCTCCTTCGACTCCACTCCTCCTCCGACTCCACTCCTCCTCCGACTCCACTCCTCCTCCTCCGACTCCACTCCTCCTCCTCCGACTCCACTCCTCCTCCGACTCCACTCCTCCTCCTTCTCCGATTCCACTGCTCCTCCTCCTCCTCCGACTCCACTCCTCCTCCTCCTCCGACTCCACTCCTCCGACTCCACTCCTCCTCCTCCGACATGTCCAAAAACTGGTCAGTCATAGGCACAAAGGAGACCAGGAGGGGAGGAGATCTCTATACAAGTGTAACAATCAAGAAACAAATTTTGTGTGGAAACCAAATGATGAGATAACGCTGTACCTTCACCCCTCCCTGTCTTCTTTGGCCTCCTATGATTGCGCCTGTTTAATGGGCAGAACATGTCATAGGATTGGCCAAGTCTGAGGGGGAGGGGTCACCATTGGCTCAGATTAATAAAATGTTGTAAACCTTTACAGCCAGCACAGAACCCATGTCCGGTGTTTACAGCTGAGAAGTCTTGTGATCCTTCTACCAAGATATCAGATTCTAGAATTTGCTACCTTTAATGATACTTTTTCCAGTCTCTGTAAATATTTTTCATTTTACTTCCAGGTCCATATCCTGCATTCGCCATTCGTACCCACAAAATTCCGCTCTTTGTTGATGGAATATATCACACTGGCTAAGACCCGGCTTGCGGACATGAAGGTACGAATCCTGGGGTGTCCAGACTAAATCTCTCTTTACTACACGGCTGTTATTTTTACTTTGTGTTTTATCCTCTTCCAGGTGTCTGTTGAAGACATGGGATTGTATGAGGACCTGTCAGTTGGATCAGATAAAGATCAGGTGTGAAAACCTTCCTCTTATCAGATTTGTATGCATGTCGTAAACTGAATTACATTTAAGACCCTTTTTATGTTTTTTTTTTTTTTTGCTTCTGAGTTGGCTTCGCATTCACTTGATTGCAACAAATCTTTGTGTACATGAATCCATACACCATACATTGGGAGTTACTTTAACCACTTGCCACCCGCCATAGAGCAATATAACATCGGCAAAGTGGTTCTGTTATCCTGACTGGACGTCATATGATGTGATCAGGGTAACAAAGCCGGCACGCAGCACGGCGATCGGAGGTGTTGTTTGTCACTCTCACACACCGCATCTCTGATTGTGGTAAGAAGCCTCTGACGGAGGCTTCTTACCACGTGATCATCGCATGAACCAGGAAGTGCCAGTAAACGGCCTTTCTCGTTTCGCGCTGCAACGGACAGCTGATCGGTGGCTCTCCCTGTCAGGGTGGGGGGGGGGGTCTGCGCTGATAATCAGCACATCGATTATCAGTGCAGCCCCCATCAGGGGTGCCCATCAGCTGCCAGCCTGTGCCCCATAAAGAACGCCTGTCAGTGCCCATTAAAGTGCCAATCAGTGCCCCATCAGTAATGCCTGTCAGTGCCCTTCAGGTGCCACTCAGTAATGCCTTTCAGTAGCTCCCCATCAGTGCTGCCTATCCAATGACATCTATTAGTTCCCCTCCAATGTCACCTATCGGTGCCATCGGTGCCGGCCTGTCAGTGCCACCTATTAGTGCCCATCAGTGCCGCCTATCGGTGCCCATCAGGTGTTTTTTTTTTTTTTTTAAATGTTGGTCTTTTTTAGTTTGTTTAGCAAAAAATAAAAACCTCAGTGGTGATCAAATACCAGCAAAAGAAAGCTCTATTTGTGGGAAGAAAATGATAAAAATGTAGTTTGGGTACAGTGTTGTATGACTGCGTAATTGAAAGCTGAAAATTGTCCTGGGCAGGAAGGGGGTGAAAGTGCCCGGTATTGAAGCGGTTAAAAGGCAGTTCTCAGTATAGGCTTGTTTTTGCAGACCCAGTAGTCACAGTAGCCTTTCTGGGGCCCTTGTTGTCTGACCGTTTGTTTTTGTTTTGTTTTTTACCTCCCAACATGTTTCCTAATAGTTTCCACTTAATTAGATATAGTTTTAAACAAAACAAACTGGGAAACTGGGAAGCACGGTGGTCTCTCAACCAGGAGGAGGGACAAGTTGCGAGCTCCCAGCTGTCAAATGGGGGGGGGGGGGGAGTGTAGATTACCATTCCTTTGGCATGGAGACATGTGCCCTGGATTGTAACTCTACAGATTTCTGATGTGTGATAGTTACCATCACCTGACTATTCAGATCAGAGTTGCATTGCCCCACCCCCACCCAGGAAGGTATGCTAACTGATCCATGCTCCCTCATTGTCTCCCTGCTGCCGGAGTCCAACCTGTACGTTTCCCAGGGGGATGATGTCATTTCCTCCCTCCCTCCTATGACTGTACAGGCCTGGCTATTGGCTGCTCTGCCCTGAGTACTATCAACCGGGAGAGGTTACATGCCCCCCAATACTTGGAACCCGGGGCACCAATGGAGCAGGCTGGTGACAGAGTTGCACATATTAATGAGTAGACTTCGCCAAAGACGTGAGCTATCACTTTCATTTTGCCCTGCAAGCACTAAATTTATCTACAAGCACTAAATTGATTCTCCCTGGAGAAGAGACGCTTGAGAGGAGATATGATAGCGATTTACAAATCCCTCAATGGTGATCTTAGCATAGGAAAAAAACTATTCAGTCTCAGGGAGTGTAAAAGGACACGGGGCCGCACAATGAGATTGGAGGAGAAAGGGGGGGGGGGATTTTCACTGTCAGGGCAATAAGGATGTGTAACTCCCTTCCACAATTGGTGGTGTCAGTGGGGAGTGTTTCTATTTTTAAAAGACTCTTGGACGTGCATCTTAGTGAACACAATATACAGGGATATGGGAAATGATTATCGACACTGACATACCTACAGAGGTAAGATGACAGCATTTCATTAAAGCTTAAAAAAAATAAAAGGTTATGTTTATTTGCCTTGTTTTATTGTCATTTTGCTACAGCATAGCTTATTGCTTCCTTTCCTCCTGTACAGACACAGTCTCAGGCACAGCAGGACGTAGAGAAAGCTGTAAAGATATTTCAGAATACCGGCAAGATTCCAGCTAGTGTAATGGAAGCCAGGTAAAGGATTATTGTTGTTTTTGTGTATTTTTTGATGGATGTTTATTTTTCTCTAATATGTATAATAAAGCTCATTCTTCAGTCCTGAGGAAGCAGCAGCACCGTGAAACCATTCAAATAACAATGATATGAAGGAAAGTGTCACATTGTGGAATGTTTTTTGTCCCTCCTGCACTCCGCCTGAATTCTGTTGGCACTTTGTTATGGGAAGTTCCAGGGACACGAAGGGGTGATGGGTCTCTGGTGTCAGGTTCTCTTAATAGAGGTAGCTGGGAGGTCCTGTATAACCTCCAGATACTGGAATGCGATCAGCATGCTCTGGATAGAGAAACTTGCAACCGTAAATTGCGCCATGACTCCAATGGTCATCTGAGCAGTGTGATGGATCCAGACGTTGGACAGGAAGTGGACCAGCGCCAAGATAAAGGTCCAGGGGGTGAGGTAGTAGAGTGTCTTATTGCGGATATCGATGCCACGGGCACAGCGAATCACAGACGAGAGCAGAGTAGATCCCCAAGGTGTGAGCCTGCAGGCCGTTCTCTTAGCTTGGCCTTCCCGTGTATAATTTATCTCTCAGGAAGCTGTTATCGCGGAATTTCTGCAGTGTTTCCAGATAATGGAAACCACCATCAGCCAACTGCAAAGGACGGCGAGGAACAACTCATGGGAGAAGGTATCACCGCTCCAGGTGGGTCAGATAGAAGTAAAAGCCTCACCTCCAGTTTATAGAAGCCCAGGTGCTGGCAATGCATATAGCAATCGGACATCAAAAGAAGTTCTGGACAGCCGCACACCAAAAAATATTTTTCCTTTTATTCAAAAAAGTGTCGTCTAAAATACAGGTCACAGCAGAGCGGAAAAAAGCTTAAGCGTTTCACAGTGCTTAATCATGGCTAGCTATGATTAAGCACTGTTTGTAGTGTGAAACGCGTAAGCTTTTTTCCGCTCTGCTGTGACCTGTATTTTAGATGACACTTTTTTGAATAAAAAGGCAAAATATTTCTTGGAGTGCGGCTGTCCAGAACTTCATTTGATGTTCAATTGAGGAAGCAACTCATACCGGCCACCGACACCCTGCAGACTCTGATCAGACTCGCATTATCCCAGCTGTCAAGGCCCCGCCTTCCGACTGATCGAGATTTTGAATGTTTAGCTTTCTATGTTTGTGTATTCTATATATTGCTTCTGTCAAATACAAAAGATCCCGTGTCTTTATACATGTTTAGGAACACTTTTTTAAATTTTGTATGTAATAAGTGTAAACATTTTACCAAAAATTGTTGTAGCAATTACTAATACAGAGTATCCCCAGGTGGGCGTGTTTATAGTCCCATTTACAGGAAATGGTATTTGGATAAGTATGAATCGGGATGATGCCCCCCTATGAATGTATTCCAATTATGTGTATTTTTAATTTTATTTATGGGGTTCACATATATAATCTTTATTATATGGTTACGATTTACCACTTTTATCAGCTCAGAAATTAAATTCTGTGTATTGATTTTCAGCATTTTCCGGAGGCCGTACTTTACATCGCGCTTCCTGCCTGCGCTCCTCACCCCCAGAGTGGTCAGTATACACTTCTAGTGTGATCCCCGTGAAATGTATATCATTGCTTGTATGTTCATGAATGGAGATGAAGAATGGAGATGAAAGTTAACAGATTGTTTCTTCTTTCTATTTTATTATAGCTGCCTAAGAATTCAGATTCACTCATGTTACTGATCGACTCATTAAAACGGTGAGAGAATTGAATATTCATAAGCTCGGACCTTTCTAGTCACCTCCTTTTCTTTCTTTTGTTCTTTGCTATCACTTCTCTTCTCATCATTCACCTCACACATGGATGGAGTTACAAAAGAGACCCCATGGAAGCACAGAGAGAAGACAGAAACCCACTACAGATAGTGAATCCGTCCCATGAGCCTAGAAGATTGCCCTCCACCATCCTAAAAGCAAACGTATTAATTAGGTGTTACTCCCTGAACGAACCCCTTCCTGTCTACAATATGTATAGAAATTTTCCTCCATGTGATGCCTTGAGCTGAGGATACATGAACCAATGCCATTGCTTTATCAGCAGCTAGCCAAATATGTTGCCCATTAACAATCGAGAGCCAATCAGAGTGCTTCTCCAATCATGTGATCATGCAGTGTGACTGTGAGCAGTTATTTATACTGCCAGTGACCTTTGCCAGTAATACACAGTTATTTATACTGTACCATACAATCCCAGCACCACGGGAACCCACCTCCTCAGGAGATTTACAGCCTATATGGGGGGGTCTTCTGAACCGGGAGAGGCTGAACCCGAACAGGATGGATGGTGGATGGAGAAAATAAATAAATAAATAAAAAAATAAAAAGTAATAAAAATAAACTTTAAAAGGCGTCCAGAGCGAGGATGAAAAAAGAACACTGGTGTGGGCAGACAGCTGCCCTTTATGGGCTAAGAAAGAGGTGGCCCTGGAGGGGTCAGAGGGGGCGGAGCTGACACATAGTAGGCTGCCATGGGGAGGTCCAGGAAAAATGGTTTGTGTGTATAGGCCACAGCAGCCTGTAGATGGCAGTATAGCTCTGTTTAGTACTGCATGTGCATCTGTTTTAATACTGTAATCGTTTAACACATTTATAGTGTAGAAAAAAATGTTATTAAAACATTTGAAACATAAGTGTCTGATCCACTTGTCAACCTGTAATACAAACAGAGAAGGGTTTTAATTAAATTAGTGCACCAAAAGAAAATTTTGTATGCCCTTCATAAAATGAAAAAGTTATTTGGATTGGCAAATTATTCAGTTCTAGTCATTTTACCTGGCACATATTGGTGCGGCTGAATTTGTCCTGGGAATCCAGGCTTCGGTGACTTCTGAGCACAGTTGGTATAAAATAAATGTGATATTTGGTAGTAAAAATTAGACCCTATTGCTGCAAGATAGCCTAGAAGGTGCCTACAGAATGGAATTTGGAGGTTTGAGAAACGATTTCTCTATGGCACACCTCTACCCACAATGCAATGTGGGCACTGCAGGTTGATGTGGCTTCTGGGGTGCTTATCAACATCGGTAATATCAGGGAGACTGATTGGTAGTGTGGATACAGTAAAGTGAACCCGTTATTATGCCCAGTATGGTTTTACTGTAAGATAAACCTTATTATACTGACTCTGTGTGATCTGCTCACTAAAATACACCATAATACCAGAATTCTTATTTGTCTTTATCACTGTAGAGCCGATAAGATTCCTGCAAACATGCTGAGCTCCTATCTAGATGCCTGTGAACTAGAGAAGCATCGGAAGCTGGAAGGTGAGGATCTCGGCTGTTGGAGTATTGTCAGGATGGTGGTTAACCAATCGGATTAGTTGAACTTTGTTTAACTGCTTCAATACCGGGGCACTTTTACCCCCTTCCTGCCCAGGCCAATTTCCAGCTTTCAGCGCTCTCACACTTTGAATGACAATTGCGCGGTCATGTAACACTGTACTCATAGGACATTTTTATCATTTTTTTTGTCAGACAAAAAACTTTCTTTTGGCGATATTTAATCACCGCTGGGTTTTTTATTTGTTGCTAAAAAAAACTAAAGACCGAAAATTTTGGGAAAAAAAAACCTTTTTTTTTTTTTTTTTTTTTTTTTTAGTTTCTGTCAGTAAATTTTGTAAACAAGTCATTATTCTCCTTAACTGATGGGCCCTAATGAGGTGGCACTGATGAGGAGGCACTAATATGCCACACTGATGGGCACTGATAGGCAGCACTGATTGGTGGCATTTATGGGCAATGATATGGTGGTATTGATAAAGCAGGAACCATCGTGTGAAATGCGTCTACCTTTTTTTTTTTTTTTGTCCCTTCCCTGCCTATCAGTATTGTTTGTTTTTAAGGATTTGTGATACAGAAATAAAGCAGTTTTTTTGCATGGTATGAGAGTGCAGATATCTTTTTTTTTTTTTTTCTCGTTTACTATGTGTCTACAGCAGTGGCAGGGCATGCACCTCATTCACAGTGCAATTTTGAGCACCACAGCCGGATGGTATCACCTGTGAGCAGCAGGATCTCTTTACCTCTATATGGGCAATGATAGGTGGCACTGATGGGGGGGCACTAATGAGTAGGCACTGATGGGGGGGCACTAATGAGTAGGCACTGATTGGCAGCACTGAAAGGCAGCACTGAAAGGCAGCACTGATTGGCAGCACTGATGGACACTGATTGGTGTCACTGTTGGGGCTGCACTGATGATCGGTGCCCTGATTACCTGTGAGGAGATGCCTCTGATCTGTCAGTGTGAGGCGGGGAGAGCAGATAAACTGCGCTTTCAAGCCGATCACATGGGTAAGGAGCGGCGCCATTGGTCCTTTACTGACATTGGGGGAAACGGCACGACCGCGATCTACGCGCGAGGGGTGATGCTGGGGTGATGTCATTTTCCTATACGGGGGGTGAGAGGTGGTAAATGATTCGCTTCACATTCTAAATTGGTGTATTGATGCCTAAAGATTGAACATGACGCATTGATGTAATATTTAACAAGCAATTCTGTAATTTGTACCTAAAGCTGAAATCCAGACAAAGCAAACTTTACTAACATTAAGCTTTGGAACAAAAATGAAAAGGCCATTGCAGAGGTAGATTATAATAGCATTAAACATAATAAAATGATATCTGGAGTTCAGCTTTAGGTAGGGGGTGGGTAATTCAGTCTTCTGTGCTCCATAACTGAAATGTGATTTCTTTGTGGACTTGTGATTTGTGACCTCTCACCCCCTCAAGTTCAAAAACTTGACTGGTTTACACCTGATCCAAACATTTTGTTCCTGGTTCCAATGGGGTCCATAATACATGAAATGGGAGCAGGAAGAAGTCATGTTTTGTGTTGGGGAATTGAAGGGCTATGAAGTCTCACAATTCATGTACCGTATATACTCGAGTATAAGTCGTTCCGAGTATAAGTCGAGGCCCTAATTTACCACAAAAAAATGGGAAAAACTTATTGACCCGAGTATAAGACGAGGGTGAGAAATGCACAGCTACTGTAAGTGGAACAGAGGGTCAATAATGCCCATTTGCAGCCTCACTGTGCCCATTTGCATGCCTCACTGTGCCCATTTGCAGCCATAGGTCCCCCGAACTTCAAACTCGGTAGTTAAGTGTTCCTAGATGCCCCCTAGCTGCAGCCAAAATTTGGGGTCTCTGAACCCAGTGTCCTGAAATGACATTGCTACAGATAGACACAGTTGACCAAATTTGGGGCCCCGTATCTCGGGGCACCTTAGTGCTAGGAACCCCAAATTTGGTGTGCAAACCCAGTGGAACTAGCACCATAAAATATCCAAAGCTGGGATTTCTAGAACCAAGTGGCCCCGAGATACAGGACCCCAAAAATTGGTTCAGAAAATGTCAAGCACTTTTCTGCAGCAGAGAATGACATTTTCCGCACCTATTTTGGGGCCCCATATCTCGGGGTCACTTGGTGCTAGGAACCCCAGCTTTGGATATGTTATGGTACCAGGTCCACTGGGTTGGCACACCAAATTTGGGGTTCCTGGCCCTAAGTGACCCTGAGATACAGGGATCTAAAATCGGTTCAGAAAATGTCAAGCACTTTTCTGCAGCAGAGAATGACATTTTCCGAACCGATTTTGGGGCCCCGTATCTCAGGGCCACTTAGTGCTAGGAACTTCAGCTTTGGATATGTTATAGTACCAGGTCCATTGGGTTTGCACACCAAATTTGGGATTTCTAGCCCTAAGTGGCCCTGAGATACGGGGCCCCAAAGTCGGTTCGGAAAATGAATTTTTTTGCTGCAGAAAAGTGCTTGACTCGAGTATAAGTCGAGGGGGGCACTTTCAGCACAAAAAAAGGTGCTGAAAAATTCGACTTATACTCGAGTATATACGGTAAGTAATAAATATGATGATTGATGAATGATTTCGGCTTAATTGTTAAATGATTTTCTGACCCGTTAGGCAATGAGAAGATGGATGTGTCCCTGAATGAGGAGCCCGTGGCGAGGTTACAGGCCGCACTTTGGGAGCTGAGGCCATATGTCATGGATGGCAAGAGATATGATGGTGGGTGATAAAAGCACAACTTTAGGCAAAATGTAAAAATTTGGTGTGTAAATTAGTACTTCTAGTAAAGAAAATGTGTAACCTGCCCATTCAGGGCAAATATTCCAACCCCTAGCATTGTCTACTCCCTCGCCATCTCCTAAGTAGAGGATTCCACTCTCCACACATTTGGCCTAATGCCCCCCCCCCCCCCCCCATATTATAGTGTTTGAGCCTGGTGATTGGCCGCTCAGGCCCGGGCACTTTTACATTATTATTATTATTATACAGGATTTATATAGCTCCCCAAAGTGTCCAGTGGAAGTAAAGGTGAGGATAAAGGTGGCTGCTTACCAAAAGACGTTGGTTTTCAAATGAATGAAAAGCCAAGTAGTGCCTTAGGGAATGTATCCCAAACACATCCACACTTGTTATGGCGGCCTTGGATACCCTCAGCTCCTTGGCTCCATTTGCAGTATTAGGGGGCATATATAATACAAAAACTCATAACGTAGTACATAATAATATCCATTGATTAAAAAAACATTAATTGCACTCACATTGCTGAAGATAAAAGCATACATTTCAATGCATAATAGCTCCAGCAAAGCCAGAATCTCGGCATTGCAGTCTGTCCGGCCGGCGGCCGCTGTACGTGGTGACGTCACGTCTGGTAGCAGTTGTTAGGTGGGGGCTTGGATAGGCCTTCAGGGATCGTCTGAAATTGGACAGAGTAAGAGATAGTATGACAGATTGGGGGTAGGGAGTTCCAGAGGATGGGAGAAGTCCTGGAGTTGAGAATGGGGAAGGTCACGTTTTCCCATGTTTTTAGGAGCCCTTCACAGTTACAGAAACAGTTTGGGGGTAGTGAAGGATTGCGGACGCATGACTATACCTTGCTGAGGACTATCCACATCCACAGAGCCATTTGGGTCCGTCCTCCTGTCTGTGGTACGCAATGTGATGATGTCACAGGGGCCAAACATGTTTTTTCTTTACTTTGGGAGGAGGACAAGTAACAAAAAAAAAGTGAAAGCAACAACAGAAAAAGGGGGGAGGGCAGATAAGAGTTTTGCATTGTTGCTTTAAAGTGGTAGTAAAGTCTATTAAAAAACTAAATAAAGATTTCCCCCTGCAAGGTAAAGTCATAATGTGGGGGGTGCATCGCATATTGGCACATTATGAAAGACTTATCTTTAAGCGATTGTAAACCCGCTTTGTTATTTCTACCTACAGGTAAGTCTATAATCAGCCCTATAATAAGGCTTACCTGTAAGTAAAATGAATATCCCCTAAACATGCACCGTTTAGGAGATATTCACCCTTCATGCCGCCGCTGACGTCAGTGGTGCATGCGCTCTGAAGGTCCCACATACAGTCCCGGATCTTCAGAGCTTCTTGCCGAAACCGAGTGACGTCATCGTGGCTCCGGCCACTCTCAGCGCTGGAGCCCGCGAACCTGGAAGTGAGGCCGCAGGAACAGCTCAGCCCTCTCAGCGGTGACCGGGCACTAATGTGCTAGGATGCGATGCACCTCCCCCACACATTATGGCATTATGGTTGTCACTGGGTAGAGAAAGTGATGGGAAATCCAACATATTAGGGTTGTCACCAGGAATTCAGTGACACTCTGACTAGTACATTGAACTCTATTACAGAGGTCTCATCACAGGTGGCGGTGATTTCGGATAGGCTGACAGCAGTGATGGGATCTGGTAATCCAAACACCGTTCCTGGGATCTCGGAGCCACTTTTTTCTCGTAATATTGAAGAACTGGAACCCCAGGAAGTGACTGTGAGTTTAATGGGATTTTGTTTTGTTCTAATCTGAACACCATGTGCCTTCCTAACTGAATTCTCTTCTGACAGGTATCAGACTTACTCCTCACATCCTTTTGTCAGTGTGTCATGGCGGCCTCCAGTACCAGTCCACCGGACCGGTAACCCACAACTGTCTATAGTGCATGTGTTACACTGTATGGTAAACGTTTGTAGACACCTGATCATAATAAGCTAATTGAATAAAGAATAACTAATGTGCAAACCAAGTTATAAGTGCCAAAGAGTGGCTGCCAACATTAAAAGACCTGGCTTACAATATGGAGCTGGCTTTGTACACAGGGAGGGGGGGAGGGGGCAAAGTTATGGTGGAACAGAAAAGGGCCTTCACCAAACTGTTGCCACAAGGCTGGAAGAGCACAACTGTCTGCGTTGTCTTTGTATGCTGTAGATTTAACAGTGCTCTTCACATACTTTTTTTTTTTTGTGGTAGATGTGATGGTCAGGTGGCCACAAACTTTTGGCTGATTTATCGGATTATTGGCTTATAATGTTTTTTGTTTTGTTCTGTTTTGCAAAATGGTAATCCAACTCCAACCCAAACTTTTTTGTTTAGATAAAATGGGTACAGATTGGAGCCTCTATCTATTTTACTGCTGCCTGTGTCTTGTTAGGACTTCCCAGAACTTTAGTTGGCAAATTGTTATTATTGCTCATGCTTTTGGATTGGGATGTCCACCAAGTTTATATAGGTGTAGTAGTTCGATGTCCACAAACCTTTGACCAGGTAGTATACAAATGTATTATGTTTTTAGCCAGAATGGCTTCTGCTTGAGGCAGAATAGGTTAACATGAAGTGCAGGTTGTATAAGTCATGAAAGTCAAGACAGCATATTTCACTTGTTTTAGTTGTCAGTAAAACAGTATTTTATTTGATACCCCCTACCTTGTTACCATAAACATTTTTCTCATTTAATAGCCAAGGACCATGGCCAACCCTATATTTGAAGATGCTGTTTGGCCATCGCAGGGCCCTTTTTGCTTTGCTGACCAGAATCTTGCAGCTCTTGTGTCATCAGGTGAGTCTATATGGCTGTAGATACATAATTAGGCCTGTACAGACAAATCCTGAATATTACAGAATGATTGATATAAAGCAGGGGTCTCAAACTGGCTGCCCTCCAGCTGTTGCAAAACTACAAGTCCCATCATGCCTTTGGCTGTGGGAGTCATTGTCAGGAAAGGTTTCACCTGCTGGTGGCACTATCAGATCTTTGGGCCGCAGTACTGGTTTCCACCAGCGGGTGTCTCCTAGCAGTCTGGAGCTGTCTGGAAAGGTTTCACCTGCTGGTGGCACTGTCTGATCTTTGGGCCGCAGTACCGGTGTCCACCAGCAGGTGTCTCCTAGCAATTTGGAGCCGACATCATCTCCTGCAATCAGGCGTCACCTGAGACTGTTTTGCAGGAGACGTGTATTTATACCTGGCAAGCACTCACACACTTGCCTTGGTATTGTACTTGAGCCCAGAACCAGAACCCTGAACCTGTTCCTCCTGTTATCCTGTAGCCCTGCCCTGCAGCCTGATCCCTTCCACCTTCTGCCTGTCCTGTCTTGCTCCTTGCCCCCATCTGCTGATCTCCCGTTTATGAGCCTGGCCTGGCTACGATTACGATTCCGGTATTTCCTATTTACTGTATATACTAGTTTAGGTTGTTGTGCTTTGTGGGTCACTGTTTGGTTTGTTTTACACTGTTTGGTATTGTAGGTGTGTTTATATCTGTGTTCACTTCATAAATTATATTACTTCTTTCACCTTATAATACGTCTTGCTTCACTCTGTTGCAGTCCACACAGTTCTGGTCACACCTGTATGACAGTCATGCTTGTAACTGTGAGCCTTGCAATGCCTTGTGGGACTTGTAGTTTTGCAACAGCTGGAGGGCCGCCAGTTTGAGACCCCTGAATTATAAAATATATAGTGTGTGTATATGTCTGTCATCTGATTGGCCTAGAACAGATCGTCAAAGATTGTTCAACTACATACACCCACTGATTATCTGGTTTATCCTTGCATAATCAGCAAAAATAGGAATGGCAAGACGTTCTTATCCCCGCCTCCTCCTGGCCTTCACTTTATTATTGATGCTGTCCATTAGGACAATGGAGTAGTAGCGGTGCACAAAGGTAGAGTCCGATTGGCCACCAGTACTGGCTCTCTTTTCTAGTATGTCTTCCTCATATTTCAGGAAGCTGATCAGGAAAGACTTTACACTAATTCATAATATGATTAATACGTTTTAATAAATGCATATCTGTATTAATTGGTGCGTAAAAGTAGTGATGGGTCAGTGGAGGGAAGAGATGGCCGCCATCTAAGTGAATGTATTACAGCGCAAGGGACTGTGTTTTCTAATGCAGAGGGGAACGTTGTATTTTACAGTCACATGACCAGTAGGTGGTTATTTAGGTGAAATATAACATCTCAGTCCTGGCTCTTTGTAGGCTACACAGAGTTCTGTTCTTGTTCACAAACCAATAGGATTATTTCCTATTTCCCCTCTTTAATTTGAGTTTTGGTCAGATATTCACACGTCTTGTCCTGTTCATTTCAGACTCCGTTCCTGAAAGATGCACATGTAGTGGGACTTGCTGCTTTTTCAGTCCATTTACATGATTGCCGGATGTCACTGGTTCCCCCGGGTTCTGATGCCTCCTCATTGGACAAGTTCTGGGAAGCGCTGCTAAACCCGCAATGTTCAGGATCTCTTCCTGTAGTCCTCAGGTGAGATTACACACTGAATCCATTCGCTGCATGGAATCCATATGGTCAGGACCATTGTATTATGTGTGTGTGCAAGTCCATTGTAGAACAAAATATTACAGCGCACACATGCAAAAAAGACATTTACCTCCTGCAAGGCTTATTTAAAACACCAAGACATTTTCAAAAAACATTATCAAAAAATATGGGGATTTGGTCACATCGTATTGCTATATGGTGCTAAGCCCACTACTACGTCAAAGTACCCCATGATTAGAGGGTCCTACACTATCCATAGATTGGGAGATCCTCCTTCTCTGAACCATGGGAGCCATACACTCCTCTATATGGGAGAACTGAGGTCTCCACTAGGGTTGTCCTGATACTAATATTGGTATCGGCACCGATACCGAGCATTTGCCGAGTACTTGTACTCGGGCAAATGCTCCCGATACTTCCCCTGATACCTGGACAGTCAGCTGTGATCGGTGAGTGGGGGAGTTGCAATCCCCCCCCCCCTTTCAGCTGCTTTAGTGAAATCTATACAGCGGTGATCGGTGCTTGTGACTCCACGATCACCGCTGACTGTCACCGCATCCTCCTCCATGCCCCCTCCGTTCTGTTGTCCCACCCCTTTCTTCCTCCGTGTCCCCCGCCGTTCCGCTGTCCTACTCCTTTCTTCCTCCGTGACCCCGCCGTTCTGCTGTCCCCCTCAATTCTGCTGTCCCCCTCTGTTCTGCTGTCCCCCTCCTTTCTTCCTCCGTGTCCCCCGCTGTTCTGCTGTCCCCCTCCGTTCTGCTGTCCCCCTCCTTTCTTCCTCCGTGTCCCCCTCAATTCTGCTGTCCCCCTCCGTTCTGCTGTCCCCCTCCTTTCTTCCTCCGTTTCCCCCTCCGTTCTGCTGTCCCCCTCCTTTCTTCCTCCTTCCCTTGTGTATGGAGAGAGTCAGCTGACTCTGTCCATTCACATAACTGAAACATTGTAATCTCCTGTGATTACGATGTCTCAGTTTATGAATGGAGAGGAGCCGTTGTCTTCTCTCCATTCATTTTCAGTGCAGCTGAGGCTGCAGAGAAAGGGACTGGGGAATCTCTATCCTCCGTCTCTCTCTCTCTGTCTCAAGGGGGAGATTTCAGGGGTCTGTTAAGACCCCTGATATCTCACCAAAGCCTCCCAACAGGGCTGATTTAAAAAAAAAAAAAAAAAAAGTATTGCAATAAATAATAAAAAATTATTGTAAAAAATAATAAAAATTTAAATAAAAAACACACAGACACCATCCACCCCCTCCCTCCCTAAAAAAAAAACAAAAAAAGAAACCATTGTAAAAAATTGTAAAAAAAATTGTAAAAAAAAACCAAAACACTGTCACGTGACATTAAAAAAAAGTATCGGTCTCGGTGAGTACTTGAAAAAAAGTATCGGTACTTGTACTCGGTCTTAAAAAAGTGGTATCGGGACAACCCTAGTCTCCACCCATGACACAGGTGAACACTAATGAGAGGCACTGATGAGGGAGTGGGGTGCTCCTCGCTCAAAAGGATTTGGTCAGAATCCATACAATAGATAAAATATTTGGGGGGCTCGCCCTAAAAGATGCATTAAAGATGGTGCGGCCATAAGACCAACAACAGAACAAAATATTACAGCGCACACATGCAAAATAGACCTTTACCTCCTGCAAGGCTGTATGGGGATTTGGTCACACTATATTGCTATATGGTGCTAAGCCCACTCACTGGGACAAAGTACCCCATGATTAGTGGGTTCTACACTATCCATAGACAAGTCCTTTGTATCACAGCCCTTTACCTGCTGGTATATTTGCCACCTTATCTAAGCATGTAATGTTCTGCATTGCCTAGCATCCAATTTTACTGAAGAGGATTATGTCTAAGATCATTAATTTCCATAGAAATCTTTCCATAAGGTTATATGTGCATTACATGTATTTTGTTGGCATGCTATTTACTTGTGAAAGCTTTCCTTGAGTAGTTATCCAGAATCCCTGAGACTGCTACTGGGCACCATGCGAAGATGAATTAATAAGAAGCTGAGCTTACCCTTTCTATGTGCAAGATATTGTGCGCAGAATAAGTGAGCAAAGGACGCAGTGATAATACATTCTCTCTCATAAAAGAAAAGATGAAGAGGAGAGAGGAAGGTTGGGACTTTATATGAGGCGCACGCTAAACAGTAGGTAATAGTGGGACACATAAATAATATAGATATATATAAAAGGATCAATTCATACAGCAAACATACAAAAATAGTATTGTTGCAAGAAGATTATTGAACAACCTCATCAACACAATGTAAAAAATTCATATTGTACAATTCATACATGTATAAAACATAGATAAAAGATTCAATGAAATCATGACGGACTATAGCAAGTAAAGATTGAATTCAGAGCTGATAATGTAAATAGGTAGAATAATACAATAGGTTCATTATGGGTAAAAAATTCATGTATAATGGTAAAAATAACTGTGAGCGCAAGGTACAGTGTAATATAAAACAGAATAATAGTAATAAAAGAAAATCACAATTACTGAGTCTGTATTAAAAGGGAGGATATTAGTCCATAAGCACAACAATAGTAGTCCAAGAATACAAATAATGGAGGGATAATGTCCTCAGAGAGCCGCCACTGTACACAGAAATAGAGGGAGAGAACAAAGGAAGCGCCACCTAAGTGCAGTATTAGAAGCTGATTTTTAATGGTAAGGTATACATAAACACTGACAAGAAGTAAGGAAGGTACAGGCTCCTCTGTATAGGTAGTCCTGAGGGCTCCTTGAGTCTGGAAGGGGTTCCTGGTGCGTGGTGCGTTGATGGCAGGTCCGCAGCACATCCTGTGGCCACAGGAGAGGAGCCAGAAGCAGCGTGGAACGCCCGGAAGTGACGTCACGGGTCACAGGGTCACATCTGGAGGAGCTGGTCACAGGAAAGGAAACTGGCAGGCTACGCGCTCGGAGCTTCAGCTCCTTCTATTAGCCTCGAGCGCGCAGCCTGCCAGTTTCCTTTCCTGTGACCAGCATTAAACCTTAGTGTTGAGGGCCCGTGTCTCCCTCCTCTGACACGCATGTTCTTGTCATGATTTCCTTGCAGGTTCTGTACAGCGGCCATTTCCTATGCCTGCTGCCGGCTGTCACTTCTTTCTCTGAAGACGTCCTCCGATTCCATCCCTCCGCTGTTCATGCGTAAGGTAATTCTGTACAATCGGGCCGCCGCGCATTCGCAGGACAATGTTGATGTTAAAGGTATAAATGTGTCTGTGACGCTCCTGGGCAGATCTACCGCGAGGATCGTTCGTCACTCGCCTCTAGGATACAGGCAAGAATTCCCGATCGTCTCCTCCAGGAATTCCCCAATAGTAGAAGAAAGAATGGAAAATGCTTCTCATAGTGTATAATCTCAATTCATTTTATTAAAAAGTATTGCACTGATTTTACGTATGAATAAAAACCGCATGCCTTCAGCGTTACCCACCAGCAAGATGGCCGCCGAATCCGGATGCATGATGACATCGCGTGTCTGCAGCTCCTCCTCTTTGGAGGAGGAGACGCGGCGGCCATCTTGCTGGTGGGTAACTCTGGAGCTGATTACTGACATGCGGTTTTTATTTATACGTAACATGAGTGTATTACTTTTTAATTAATACATTTAGTCAAGATTACTACACTATGAGAAGCATTTTCCATTCTTTCTTCTACTATTGGGGAATTCCTGGAGGAGACAATCGGGAGTCCTAGCATGTATCCTAGAGGCAAAGTGACAAACGATCCCCACCTCCAGGGCCCGGGACAAGGGGTGGGCAAAAGGGGCCGCTGCCCTGAGCACTGTGGTATCATGTGAGGTGGGGTGGGCACTGTGAGGAGATTGGAAGGGGGGATTTGTTTGGGAGGGGGAAGTTGGAGGGTGACAGGGGATAAGAAATCTTCAAGGAGTGAAAATTAGAGGGCTGTGCTAGGAATGGTGATTTGAGGGGATTTGTGTTGGGAGGGGGGGGGGGGGGGTGGGAAGAAGATTTGTGCTAGGCAGGTGCTGGGATTTGGGAGTTTTGTGCTAGAAGAAGTGTTATAAGGTGGAAGGAATTTGTGCTAGGAGGGAAACTTTTTTTGGGGGGGGGGGGATTTGTGCTAGTAGGGATGATTGGGGGGGGTATTTGTGCCAGGAGGGGAAATTTGGGGGGGGGGAGAGATTTGTTCTGGGGGGACTGAGAGGGGGGATTTGGAGTGGGGGGAGAGGATTTGTGTTTTGGGGGGGGGGGGGGATTTGCGGGGCAGAGGATTTGGGCTAGGAGGGTGATTTTTTTTTGGGGGGGGGGGGGTATTGTGCTGGTGGGATTTTAGGAGAGAGAGGATTTGGGGAGGGGGGAATTTGTGCTAGTAGGGATCATTGGGGGGTATTTGTGACAGGAGGGGAAATTTTTTTTGGGGGGGGGGGGATTTGTGCTAGGAGGGGGGACTGAGAGGGGGGATTTGGAGTGGGGGGAAGAGGACTTGTGTTGGAGGGGGATTTGTGGGGTAGAGGATTTGGGCTAGGAGGGTGATTTTTTTTTTTTTTCGGGGGGGTTTGGGGGATTTGTGCTGGTGGGTTTTGGGGAGAGAGAGGGTGTGGGGAAGGGGGAATTTGTGCTAGTAGGGATGATTGGGGGGTATTCCTGCCAGAAGGGGACTTTTTTTTGGGGGGGGATTTGTGCTAGGAGGGGGGGTCTGTGAGGGGGGATTTGGAGTGGGGGGAGAGGACTTGTGTTGGGGGGGGGATTTGTGGGGTAGAGGATTTGGGCTAGGAGGGTGATTTTTTTTTGGGGGGGGGGGGAGGGGGGTTGGGAGATTTGTGCTGGTGGGTTTTGGGGAGAGAGAGGGTTTGAGCCTGGAGGGGGGATAGGGGGGCAAAGATTTGTGCTGGGAAGGGGGATTTGTACTGGGAGGAGGGTGAATTTATGCTTAGTTGGTAAGCATAAAGATTAGTGCTCTTTTTTTTTGGCTGCAGCCGCCACCGACCTGTCATAATAGTGAACAGGGCTTTTGGCCGCACCCATCCTCTCAGAGCTGCAGCTGGACTCTTCGGAAGATTCCTGCTGCTACAATTGGCACCGGCCTAAATCACCGGTGTGAATGTTCCCTTAAACTTCATGCACAATCATGCGTTGAAACGCCTTATTTTTCATTGCATAAAAACCAGACATGCTGCACAACAATGACACCTGTACGGTGTGAAAAGGGTACATGGAGAACATTCGTTTTCTCTAAGGTCTGGGGTTTTGGTGATCGAGGAGCTGGTCAGGGGTTTCTGGTAAAGCTCAGATTTTCCACTGAAAAAGAAAGGAGAGGGAGGTGGGAGAAGAGCCTTTATAGTGTAGTAGATGAATTCAGAAACAAGAATGCAGCGCTTCCACAATAAAAGGGAAAAAAGGTCCAAATGGACTTAGAACCATTGAAGTTGCGGTCACCCAACTATGGGGGGGGGGGGGGGGGACTGGTGTGTGGGTGGAGAAAACGTGTCCCCACTCAGGGTCAGTGTGGTCGTTCTCTATACCTCGGGCGTTCCCATCCTGGGTGCTCTTAGGGGGGTTCTCAGGTGGGTGAACAAAGCAGTAGAAGGAGCCTTTAGGTAGTTTGATTATCAGAGGCTCCCGATGTGGTTGTTCGAAGGATCGGCACGAGCCGTCTACTAAAGTAGTTACATCCAGTTACTTTATTTCACATAATAAAATTTTGTGGCTTTAAATTTCCACTGCCTCAGTTCAAGGTGATAAAATTGGTGTCTCGTATCAGCTGGTAGTGAGATCCACTTGGGAAATATTCTTTATTGGCCACTTGGTGGAATGTCTGTAAGGAATAGTTAAGTATTGGGAAATGTCAAAGAAGTAAAAGTAATGGGGCATTTAACTTAAAGTGGAGTTCCGACCACTTATTTTTTCGGCATCCCCTCTGGTTGTCTACATAATATACATGAAATCATGTCTCCAATTCATGTGTACATGTTATTTAGACTTTACTTACTTAGGTTTTGTCTTCCTGAGCGCTTCCATCTTCATTGTGGGCATGTGAAGCCCACTCGGCCTCTCTTCCAGGATACAGTGCTGCTGGCTACCCAGCATGCACCTCCCAATCACACGCATGCGCATTGTGCGCAGAGTGTAGCACAGACAGTGTGTCTGGTTGCCCGTTGACTCCTGGGAATTAAGACACACCTCTCCCAGGAGCCAAGTGCGCAACAGGAAATTGCGTACATCACCCCGGAGGGGAGAGACAGGAAGAGATATAGAAATGCCTTGGAAACAAGGTAAGCAAAAAAGATATTAATAATTTTCCCAATGCAGTCAGTATGGTCAGTTCTGAGGCGGATGATGTGGAGATATTAAAGTAGTTGGAACTCCGCTTTAAGCAGACGACTCATGCCTATCTCTTTGAACAACCAAATTGGGCGCCTCTGCCAATCTAATTACCGAAGGGCCCTTTTTGCGCTGACTCTTTCTACCAATTTGTTTTCTCTGCATCCTAGCATTGAGCCTGCATTGATCAGCAACATGCCTGGTGTGACCAAACCCTAATTGTTCATTCTCCATTACTGAGAATCCATACAGGGAGCAGGAAACCATCATTGGGCTTGGTAATTAATATAGCAGTAGAACAGAGCAACACTACTGATTCTGCACACAATTATCCACCATGAAAGCAGTTTAATAAGAACATTTTCATCAGAAAGCAATGTCTGTTATCCATGGTGGAGATGACATGTCCCATGGTGGCGATGTCCATGATGGAGATGTCATTGGCCCAGCATGGTGGGGATGTCCATGGTCCACCATGGTGGGGATGTCCATGGTGGGGATGTCCATGGTGGGGATGTCCATGGTGGAGATGTCCTTGGCCCACCATTGTGGAGATGTCCATGGTGGAGATGTCCATGGTGGAGATGTCCATGGTGGAAATATCCATGGTGGAGATGTCCATGGTGGAGATGTCCATGGTGGGGATGTCCATGGTGGAGATGTCCATGGTGGAGATGTCCATGGTGGAGATGTCCATGGTGGGGATGTCCATGGTGGAGATGTCCATGGTGGGGATGTCCATGGTGGGGATGTCCATGGTGGAGATGTCCATGGTGGAGATGTCCATGGTGGAGATGTCCATGGTGGGGATGTCCATGGTGGGGATGTCCATGGTGGAGATGTCCATGGTGGAGATGTCCATGGTGGAGATGTCCATGGTGGGGATGTCCATGGTGGGGATGTCCATGGTGGAGATGTCCATGGTGGAGATGTCCATGGTGGAGATGTCCATGGTGGGGATGTCCATGGTGGAGATGTCCATGGTGGAGATGTCCATGGTGGAGATGTCCATGGTGGAGATGTCCATGGTGGAGATGTCCATGGTGGAGATGTCCATGGTGGAGATGTCCATGGTGGAGATGTCCATGGTGGAGATGTCCATGGTGGAGATGTCCATGGTGGAGATGTCCATGGTGGAGATGTCCATGGTGGAGATGTCCATGGTGGAGATGTCCATGGTGGAGATGTCCATGGTGGGGATGTCCATGGTGGGGATGTCCATGGTGGGGATGTCCATGGTGGGGATGTCCATGTTGGGGATGTACATGGTGAGGATGTCCATGGTGGGGATGGGTGTGTATTAAATATTTCTTGGTTCACAGATACAGCACCTCTTACCCAGACTTGTCCTGGAAACAAGAAGGGAAGGCATAATGGAGGAAGAGATAGACACCCCGATTGTGTTCAGCGCCCTCTCCCTTCCTTCTGCAGAGTGGAAAGAAGCAGCGCGTTCTCTATGGTGCCAGACGCGTGTCCAGGAACTTTTTAGAAAGGATTTATTCCAGGTACGGCTCTGTGTTTTCAGGGACAGAATTTATCTAATGCCAGCATCTCGACACACATGCAAAAGAGGTCAACTTTTACCATGTCAGACCAAAATAAGAAATAAAAAAAGATGATTTGGGTTTGTTGTCCTGGATTGGCACATCATTGTTCTCTGAGTGTCTAAGCTGAATATCAGGCAGGTATAAAAGACAAATTTAATGCAGCTCCGTTTGCAGGAATAGAACCTTAAATGTATTCCTTGCAAGCAGTGTAAGTACATGAATCCGAAATCAGCCTCTTACAGTGCCTGGGAGAGGGAAAGCAGCACAGGGGGGGGGGGACAGTCCGTTGTGCTGCAGTGCAGTAATCCTGCTCCGAGTAGGTAAGAGCAGAGATGAGCTCATCGGAGTGCCGCTTCCCATTTAGCCGTGGTTCACACCAGTGCGATTTGTCATGTGATTTGACAGTTCAAAACCACACAACAAGTCGCATCCCATTGCCAGCAATAGAACCATTCAAATAGTTGCAACTCAAGTCGCAGTGACTTTGAAAAAGGTTCCTGCACTACTTTTTTGCGATTTCATTGTAACTTGCATAGACTTCTGTTAAATGAAGTCGCAAGCCGCAATGAAATTGGAGGACCAAATCGCACTGATCTGCGGCTTTGAAATGTCAATGCCCCGTTGGTGTGAACTGTCCGGACACAGAGAGGGACAAGTAAAGTAAAATCGCTTCTCCTGCCTTTGTGGCGGAGCTGTGTAAATCTCTGAACTGGATGGAAAGAAATGGAGATCCTTTGGCAGGTAAAACTGCTGCCTTATATGTATTTCAGCTCTATATTTAGCTGTTTGCGGTTCAACTTTAAAAGCAAATCTATAAACAGAAAGTTCAGCACATAGATAGCAGAGCTCCCAGGTGATCGATCCACAGTCCCCGCCTGAGTAATGTAGAAAAAACGATCCGCACTCCGGTTGTTGCTGTTAAAATTTCTTCATTTTATTGAATAGCCACAGTGAACAAACGCAGATTAAGTCAGTTGACGCGTTTCAGCCTATAAGGCCTCAGTCATAGTTAAAAACAAATCTACCATTAAAAATGTACATTTGCGTGTATAGGGGGCGTGTCCTTGTTACCAAATCACATGTTTCATTTAAAATAATTTCTGCCATGAATAGAAACTGTTTTCCTCATGTGACCTAAAACAACCCACATCACATGATCCCCGGCTTTCAGTAGCACTGTGTGGGGTTTTCACCTTATTACAGATTGCACAAACATGAGCTGTTGAACGCGCCCAGCAGTCTAGCTTAAAGGATAAATTCACCTTTGGGAACGTGTTACACTCATTTTTAGGGTGGAACCTGTAACATGTTCCCACTGCTGCAGCCGTTCTCTGACCCGCCTCCTCTAGTGACAGCAAGTGGGGGATCTTCACCTCGCACTCACTGTCACAATTTTTTTTTTTAAACCACTGAAGAAATGACACTTGTCTACAATGTAAAGTAGTGAGTGTACAGCTTGTATAACAGTGTAAATTTGCTGTCCCCTCAAAATAACTCAACACACAGCCATTAATGTCTAAACCGCTGGCAACAAAAGTCAGTACACCCCTAAGTGAAATTGTCCAAATTGGGCCCAAAGTGTCAATATTTTGTGTGGCCACCATTATTTTCCAGCGCTGCCTTAACCCTCTTGGGCATGGAGGTCACCAGAGCTTCACAGGTTGTCACTGGAGTCCTCTTCCCCTTCTCCATGACGACATTACGGAGCTGGTGGATGTTAGAGACCTTGCGCTCCTCCACCTTCCGTTTGAGGATCCCCCACATATGATCAATAGGGTTTAGGTCTGGAGACATGCTTGGCCAGTCCATCACCTTTACCCTCAGCTTCTTTAGCAAGGCAGTGGTGGTCTTGGAGGTGTGTTTGGGGTGGTTATCATGTTGGAATACTGCCCTGCGGTCCAGTCTCTGAAGGGAGGGGATCATGCTCTGCTTCAGTATGTCACAGTACATGTTGGCATTCATGGTCCCCTCAATGATCTGTAGCCCCCCAGTGCCGGCAGCACTCATGCAGCCCCAGACCATGACACTCCCACCACCATGCTTGACTGTAGGCATCTAAATGTTTGATTTTTAATTGCTGACACCACCGATTGTAAAAGGGACTTTCACATCCTTCAAACTTCCAAAATGAGTGCAGTGCAAGCCAAAATTAATAATACAGTAAAGCCTTGGATTGCGAGCAGAATTCGTTCCAGAAACATGTTTGTAATCCATAGCACTTGTATATCAAAGCAAATTTCCCCATAAGAAATAATGGAAACTCAGATGATTTGTTCCACATCCATTTATTCACAAGTCCTTCAGTTTATAGTCCATAAAAAAATATTATAGCGATGTGATCGGTTGTGTAACCATAAAATGTCCATCCACAAATGGAATCCTCCACAAGGGGATTAGAAGCAAAATCCAGCGGGAGCTCCAGAGTATAAAAGAGAAGAGAGGGCGCCTCTAAGTATAGCAATATGTTGCTAATTAAATGTTGTACCTTCAATAAATGTAAGCACATTGCTACACTTAGAGGCGCCTCTCTTCTCTTTTATACTCAGTTGTGACGCTACTTGTATATCAAGTCAATATTTATTTAAAGATTTTCCTTGTTTTTGCTAAGTGCTCTCAAACCAAGGTTTACTGTATATACTTTAGTAAATAATGTAACCATTTGTCTTGTGAATATATAAATACAAGTCCACAATGTATAATCAAAATTAATTCAATCACCACTGTGATCAAAATCTACAGTGCCAGCTTCTTAAATGAAAGGTGTCTTGTGCCTCCACCACCAGTGAACAATGGCCGCTCACCTCAGATATGACCCCTGCATTACCAGTAAGGTCATACAACACTTTGTTCCCCTCGGGGAATGCGACTCCTGGTATCGTGCTTTATCCTCAATGTCACCACACACCGGCACATTCCATCATCAGGTACAAGAAGTGTGTATGTAGGAACAGAGAGAAACACAAAACCCAGTGTTCTCTGTTTAAACATATCATTTAATTTCATTAAAAAGTGGAATTGCACTTACAAAATAAAGCACAATAGCCAGTGTTCGCTTGAAATGCATGAGATACAGAGCCGGCATCCAGCTGAAATCCAAGATGGCTGCGGGATGACGTCATACCCTAAGCTCCGCCTGGATGCGTTCCAAGCTTAGCACTGGCTTCCTGAGAACTGATGACAAGAACTGTACGGAATACTCAATGCAGCCGGACCAGAGTCGTGTACATAGAATGATAGTCTTATCTCTGGAGTAGATCCTTTTTTTAATGCATGCTGAGTGTCTGCTGCCCTTGCAATCTATAACTCCGTCTTTTATCATCTAGGACCTCCAGGTCCTTTTTCCTTCCTTGTTTCCGCCTTGCCCATTGTTGTAATACACTTTTTGGTGCACCGGTATGTTCATTCTGTAATAATGTTGCTGTTTTAGCTTTCATTCAGGGATTGGCTGCTGTGGGAGATGTCTATGAATCCGGATGTAGATCCTCTATCTGACCTGGAGAGGTAAACCTGTCTACATGAATACAAATGATTGGAAAGTTCTTCATCACACTGAGAATGTGAATTCTCTCTACAGACAGGACTACCAGCGATGGGCGGTGAACCAATGTTTTCTCCCAGAATCCTCTGCTATTGATGGATGTGGAAACCATTTGGAAAAGGCCTGTTCAGCAATAGTTGATGCCGTCTTAGATTTTAGTACTGGGTGAGTTCATTCGTCAGATACCTAAAGAAAACCTGGGCCTATGCAGGTCAAGGCAACAGCTTCACTTTACAGGCCGCTGCCGCAGGAGCTGCTACTTCTCTTCCCTTTGGACCCCGGCTGCTGCATTCACCTGTGGGAGCAAGGAATGGGGAACCTATGTAGCTTTAAATGCTAGTCATGGCTGAAGACTCCGTCCTCACCCCCTGTCATGACTCTGGTACCCCGAGTAGCCAATTGTCCAGCACCGAGGATAATGTCAAGCAGAGGACAACGTTAAGTGAAGCTGTTGCTTTGGCCAAAGCTCAAGTTTGCTGTAATGGTCGGCACCTGTCATATAGATAAATACCCATCTAATCATACACAGCATGGTCTTACATGATTATACAGGATTCATTCTTCTATTCTCTGGAACCGTCCGAACCAGCAGCATTTTCCACTGCAAACTATAAGGAGGGTGACAACCTTTAAAACATGTATTCAGACTTTTTATTTCTGCAGACTTTTTGCCACCTTCTGCCTATTTGGTGAACTCATAATGAACTTTACCACATTGGTGATGCCCACCTAAGCACCTCCCCCGCCTGTCTATATTTGAGAGCTGGGTGATAAGAGATCAAAGTCCGGTACCGCATCCCATTTCAACAGAGAAAAAGGGAGGAAAGGGCAGGCGGGACTTTTAAGGTACCAAGAAGTAGAATAATCGATCGATTTAGAAAAATATCAATTTTATTTAAACAATTATTTAAAATCACAAGGAACAGTTACAAGAATCACGTATCTTTTGACATGTAAAACCACTTCTTATTCTACATGTTTCGCTCAGAAGAGCTTCTTCAGGAGTTTTTTGGAAGTGTCACATGAAGTAATAAAATAAAATCGCATGGCATGTCAATAAGACATACCTGTATACCTCTACAAACATGTAAGACATACCTGTATACCTCTACAAACATATAAGACATACCTGTATACCTCTACAAACATATACAGGTATTTCTTATTGACATGCCATGTGATTTTATTCATGGTAATTGCAACACTTCCAAAAAACACCTGAAGAAGCTCTTCTGAGCGAAACATGTAGAGTAAGAAATGGTTTTACATGTCAAAAGAAATAATACGTGATTCTTGTAAATGTTCATTGCTATTTTAAAGATTTGTTTAAATAAAATTTATATTTTTCTAAATCGATCGATTATTCTACTCCTTGGTACCTTAAAAGTCCCGCCTGCCCTTTCCTCCTTTTTCTCCTCCTCCTATCCATTACACTGATAAATCATTTCATTACCCTTAAAGTCACGTAAAGGACTTTTTTTTTTTTTTTTTTTTGTTTACTTTTTTTTTTTTCTTAAAAGAGTTCTGTCCCGCCCCCTAATGCCTATCATTCGCCTAGGCGAATGACGGGCATTATGCCTGCTATGGCTCCTGGGATATGCATGCCACATTGCCCAGGATGCATAGATCTTCATAGAGAAAGGAGGAGGGGGGCGAGCTTAGCAGCACATCATCCCAAGGCACATTGTCTAAATCTAGAAGAGCTGATGGGCTTCGGGATGACATCACACAAAAGATGGCGGTGTGGGGCCAAGCAGGGGCAGAATTCGGACAGGATGCTGCAAGACGCCGCTGGGTTGCTGGGCGGGTTAGTATTTGAAACATTTAGAACCCACCAAAAGGTATGCTGGGCTTTTAAAAAAATGGAAGGTGGGGGGGTCTGGAGAACCGTTTTAAGGGCATGGATGTTAAAGCAGGACTCCGGGAGCTCACCCCGATACCCGCATTTTAGTGACAGGTAAGCACCACAGTCCCAGGGTACTGTCAGCTCAGTCTGCAGGATGTTTTGCCCCTAGGGGGCGGGTCATCTAAATGATAGGTGGGGCTCACATGAAATGAGATAAATGTGATCGCTTCATATTCTGTAAATTGGACCACTTGTACTGTAAGGAAGGAAGAAGTCGGGAGCAGTGCTGGAGTGTGGAGAGGGGGGTAAGTACAAGTTTATTTTTTTGGGGTGGGGGGGCGGCTGATCAATGGGGGGAAAAAAAGGCTGGCATTCTACTATAACTGATTTGTTTGAGCTGTTTGGATCTGGATTAAGTTGTCTGTACAAATCATGTAGTCATTTGACCAATTCAATATTTGACTTTTTATTGCAGGTCTGAGCTTGTCCCTGGAGGTCCTCCTTCTGATGGCCGCACGGGTCTCAGTGACATCCTCAGTCGCTTACAGGTAAGTGTACAAAGCGGCCTCAGCTTGTTATTGGTAATTGCTCGGAACTCTGGGATAGATTTGTATGTCCCGTTTTGCCTGCAGCTAAACTACAATAATTCTTTTGTATAAATTCTCAGTGAGACTCCCTCTGCCTCCAATCTGTAAAGTGCAGTAACAAATAAAAGGAAGAAGTTGATTGGCTGCTTTGTATAGATCCTGCAGATGCTTTGATTGGAGACCCCGTCCTTTTTTTGCCTAGGAGTTGGTGTGTGATTTGTTACTGAGTCACTCCGGCAAGAATATCCAAGTTAATTTCCTCCTTGACGTGTTCCATCGGAGGTTAGCAAAGATGTCAGACAGCATGGAGACGGGGGCCCAACTCCGAAGACAATGCCAACTCACCATGTGCTGCAGGTATGGCTTCTTCATTTCCCTTTATAATGCACTTTGGTTAGATGTGAAAAGTTGCCATTTAAAAGGTAACTCCGCTTTACATACAGTTTATTGGCTAGGCTAGTATTTGGAGCCAATAATATTCATTATATTCATTTGCTCTGCGTATCCAAGCATAGTACATACCAGGGGCGTCATACTCGATTTTATCGCGTGCCGCATCAGCATTATGCTTGCCTTCAAAGGGCCGGTTGTATCTGTAAGATTATATAAATTTATCCAGGGCTTTTTTCCTCAGAGGATAGGTGCAGGAACCCAACCACGTTACCCCACCAACCCCTCCACCGAACCGCATCGAACCATGGGTGTAGCAAAATTGTACAGTGGGAGGATCTTAAAAGAACAATAAATAAGTGCATTATGTGTGGAGTTTAGGAATGCACTAAGCACAGAGTTCAGGGGTTTGTTGTGTACAAAGTGCAGGGTTCAGGAACCACTATGCACAGACTGCAGGGTTGAAGAGTGCCCTACATACAGAGTGCAGGGTTCAGGAATGGGCTATGCACAGAGTGCAGGGTTCAGGAATGGGCTACGCACAGAGTGCAGGGTTCAGGAATGGGCTATGCACAGAGTGCAGGGTTCAGGAATGGGCTATGCACAGAGTGCAGGGTTCAGGAATGGGCTATGCACAGAGTGCAGGGTTCAGGAATGGGCTACGCACAGAGTGCAGGGTTCAGGAATGGGCTATGCACAGAGTGCAGGGTTCAGGAATGGGCTATGCACAGAGTGCAGGGTTCAGGAATGGGCTATGCACAGAGTGCAGGGTTCAGGAATGGGCTATGCACATAGTGCAGGGTTCAGGAATGGGCTATGCACAGAGTGCAGGGTTCAGGAATGGGCTATGCACATAGTGCAGGGTTCAGGAATGGGCTATGCACAGAGTGCAGGGTTCAGGAATGGGCTATGCACAGAGTGCAGGGTTCAGGAATGGGCTATGCACAGAGTGCAGGGTTCAGGAATGGGCTATGCACAGAGTGCAGGGTTCAGGAATGGGCTATGCACAGAGTGCAGGGTTCTGGAATGCGCTATGCACAGAGTGCAGGGTTCAGGAATGCGTTATGCACAGAGTGCAGGGTTGAAGAGTGCCTTATATACAGAGTGCAGGGTTGAAGAGTGCCTTATATACAGAGTGCAGGGTTGAATAGTGCCTTACATACAGTGTCCAGGGTTCAGGAATGGGCTATGCACAGAGTGCAGGGTTCAGGAATGCGCTATGCACAGAGTGCAGGGTTCAGGAATGCGCTATGCACAGAGTGCAGGGTTGAAGAGTGCCTTACATACAGAGTGCAGGGTTCAGGAATGCGCTATGCTCCCTGCTAAGTCAGAGCTAGAGCTCTGCAATCGGCAATCACACTGCCCACTGATTGGAGGGCTCCGTCTCTGACTCAGCAGGGAACCTCTGCTGTGAGACCCCTGCTTTCACTCAGAGAGCAAGGATCCCACTCTGCCGCAAACCTGTCCTAGGGCCAGGCGACAGGCTTTTCCACTCAGGATGTGGCTGTTTTCTAAAGAAAAAAGAACTGTAGGGGTTTGCACACATTTAGTTTTGGTAAAGGTAAAATGTTTGCCGTCCCTTCAGAGTGCTGCTCCGCGGGCATGGCTCCCGTGCGCATTGGCGGGAGTGACGTCACCACAGCTTGGCCATTCAAATGTCCGGAGCCTATGAACTCGGAAGGAAGACTGGGGGAAGATGGAAGCCCTGTCAGCGGTGACACCGCACCGCTAGAGGGCTTTGTTGAAGAACCCTTTCACACTGGGGCCGCTTTAGCGCTAAAGCGACGCTCCTTTTAGCAGGGCTTTTCGGCCGCTAAAACGAAGAAGCGCCGCGTTGTGGTGCTGCCCATTCATTTCAATGAGCAGTGCGTTTTGGGAGTGCTAAATACAACGCTCCCAAACCGCCCCAAAGATGCTGCTTGTAGGACTTTTTCTAACATCCCGCAAGTTCACTGCCCGGGTGTGAAAGCACTCAGACTCTCAGGCTGGGGGGGTATGGGAGGCGGTTTTCAGGCACTTTACAGGCGATATTTCTAGCGCTAAAACGCATGCAAACTGCCTCCGTGTGAAAGGGGTCTTAAGGTAAATCTCTCATAATGTGCTAGTATGCAATGCATACTAGCACATTATGACATCTTGCAGGAAGAGGTTTTTTTTTTGTTTTTTTTGTCACAACTTTACTACTGCTTTAAATGAGCCTGTCAGACATTGGTGACTTTGTACAGGATCATCCTGGGACTGCCCTCTTCCCTCCTCATCAGACCGCACACCGACGGAGGCTTCACCACCCTCAAATCTGATGACTTCTTTCAATTTGTCAGCAAACATTTGGTGAGCTTCTAATTCTCTTTTCATTTGGTGAATTGTCGGCTCTGGGTCAGCCTTGGATTGAAGTATGCCTTGTCTTTTCTTTTGTCTTGCAGAAGAACCTCAGTCAGCGAGGATTTGCTCTGCCCTATGACCTCACTGCACACTTTTTCAGGGTAAAAATTTTTTTTTTTTATTTTTACCACATAACTTTAAAGCGGAACTTTAGGATAAGGAATTAAAATTGGCAGACAGGCAAGATTGTTAATGTAGAAGAGACAGGCGTTGTGTCTTCCGCATTAAAGCTGCTTACCGGCCTGTCTGGCCTTGTACAGTGAGCCGTGCATGCGCAGCACATGGTGCAGGCCTGCGCTGGCCACTGTCATCCCTGCCCAGCCAATGACAGTGGCCAGCGATGGAGACCCACAAGCCAGCCGGGCAGGGAGCTCTGGAGCTGAGGTGAGTATAGTTCCACTTTAAATATATATATATTTTTTAAGGTCTATATTAGTGGTCATATCCTTGAGTATTAATACTGAGTGCCCTATAACATCCTCCAATCTTCTGAGAAGGCTTTTTACAAGATTTAGGAGTATGATGGTGGGAATTTGTGCCTATTTAGCCAAAGGAACATTCGAGCTGTCAATAACTGATGTTGGATGAGAAGACCCGGCTCACCATTGGGGTTCCAATTTATCTTAATGGAGTTCAGTGGGGTTGAGGTCAGAGCTTGTGCACATTCACCAAAGGAGCGTTCTAGTTGAGGTCATCGGGGTCACAATGTTGAATATCAAGAACTGGTTTGCAATTGGCAATTCAATTCATCCCAAAGATGTTCAGTGGGGTTGAGGACACACTTGAGTTCCTCCACACCAAACATCAAACCATGACTTTATGGAGTTGCCCCCCCACCCTTTGTAGCTTTGACATTCTTCACTCTTTTGGGATGGCTTTCCACAAGATTTTGGAGGGTGTCTGTGGGAATTTGTGCCCATTTGTGAGGTCAGGTACTGATATTGGATGACCGGGCGCACAATTGGCGTTATATCCCAAAGGTGATCAGTAGGGATGAGGTCAGGGCTCTGTGCAGGACACTAGAGTTCCTCCACACCAAACTGCCCACACCATGTCTTTATAGAGCTGGCTTTGTACATAGTGGGGGGGGGGGCACAGTCATGTCTTTATAGAGCTGGCTTTGTACATAGTGGGGGGGGGGGGGCACAGTCATGTCTTTACAGAGCTGGCTTTGTACATAGTGGGGGGGGGGCACAGTCATGTCTTTATAGAGCTGGCTTTGTACATAGTGGGGGGGGGGGGGCACAGTCATGTCTTTACAGAGCTGGCTTTGTACATAGTGGGGGGGGCACAGTCATGTCTTTATAGAGCTGGCTTTGTACATAGTGGGGGGGGGGGGGGCACAGTCATGTCTTTATAGAGCTGGCTTTGTACATAGTGGGGGGGGGGGGCACAGTCATGTCTTTACAGAGCTGGCTTTGTACATAGTGGGGGGGGGGGGGGCACAGTCATGTCTTTATAGAGCTGGCTTTGTACATAGTGGGGGGGGGGGGGGGCACAGTCATGTCTTTATAGAGCTGGCTTTGTACATAGTGGGGGGGGGGGACAGTCATGTCTTTACAGAGCTGGCTTTGTACATAGTGGGGGGGGCACAGTCATGTCTTTATAGAGCTGGCTTTGTACATAGTGGGGGGGGGGGGGCACAGTCATGTCTTTATGGAGCTGGCTTTGTACATAGTGGGGGGGGCACAGTCATGTCTTTATAGAGCTGGCTTTGTACATAGTGGGGGGGGGGGGCACAGTCATGTCTTTATGGAGCTGGCTTTGTACATAGTGGGGGGGGGCACAGTCATGTCTTTATAGAGCTATAGAGCTGGCTTTGTACCCGGGGGGGGGGGGGGGGGGGGGGGGGGGCACAGTCATGTCTTTATGGAGCTGGCTTTGTACATAGTGGGGGGGGCACAGTCATGTCTTTATAGAGCTGGCTTTGTACCCGGGGGGGGGGGCACAGTCATGTCTTTATGGAGCTGGCTTTGTACATAGTGGGGGGGGCACAGTCATGTCTTTATAGAGCTATAGAGCTGGCTTTGTACCCGGGGGGGGGGGGGGGGCACAGTCATGTCTTTATAGAGCTGGCTTTGTACCCGGGGGGGGGGGGGCACAGTCATGTCTTTATAGAGCTGACTTTTTACACAGGGCGGGGGGGGGGGGGGGGGGGGGAGTCAGGCTGGAACAGAAAAGGGTCTTCATCAATCTTTTACCACAAGGTAACACACAAGTGTCTTTATATTCTATAGTATTATTCATACCCTTCAATATATCCACATATTTTGCCCGATATGGTGTAAATACTGGTCAGCCTTTCCGGGGCTTCTATCTTCATATAGATGTTGCTGTAGCGGCCGCCTCTCTTCTTACATTTCCTGATTTGTCGGCCTCTCTCTGATTTTGCGCAGGGGTTGTTGAGCTCCAGCGCTCGGTGTGAGGATCCTGAAGAAGCTGTGAATTCGGTTCTCACTGCCGCTTATACACAATGCCCCATTGTGATGACCTCGGCTGCGGTATGTCACTTCCATTCTTGTCATGTCAATCACAGATAAAGAGAACCTGTCAGGACAGAAATAAGGGAGCTGCTGCATTGATTTCTGCTTCACTGACTCTGAACAAGTATGTAGCCAGTGAAGTTTTGGCAAACCTACCTGACATACTTCTTCAAAGTCAGTGATTCATTAGAGAGTGAGAAGATTCTAACACTTTGTATCTTGTATTGTGAAGCTGTGGTGGAGAAGATTCTAACACTTTGCATTGTGAAGTTGTGGTGGAGAAGATTCTAACACTTTGTATCTTGTATTGTGAAGCTGTGGTGGCCCCAGCTGGATGCAGCTATCGGGTGTCAGTGGAACTGCCTTTATGAAGCTGATTTGCCCCAGGAGATTGAAAGACTGAGGGAAATACAAGCAGATGTGGACAGGTTAGAGAGTTCGGCTTATCATCATTTTATTGTTCTTCTGTAACATACAGAACCTTTCCTGTGATCCCGATCCCTCCATTCAATCCTCTGATTGTCCCCAGGTTCCTCTCCCGGGGATCAGCTCCGCCCCTCACTGACACCGTCTGGCTCTCTGCCGCCTTTCTACATTTCACCATCCGAAGGAACAAAGTGCAACAGAAGAGACTCCCGGATTTACTTGGTAGTTTGAGCGCAAAGTCTTTGCAGGTGAGAATTTTGTCTGAAGAGGCTGAAATGGGGATCCCACCTTCCCAATACCATCACCTTCCTCCAGCTCTCTCGTCCTTTTGAGCTTATTAGAAAAAAAAGTGCTGTGTGACGTATGTCATATATCCACAACAAAGAAATAGCCCATTAAGAGGTTAAAAATACTTTTGCTGCAGTACTCGCCTTATGTCCAGAGCTGTCACAAGCTGAAATTGTAGGGTTTTAAAAAACAAAAAACAGCAGCCCTTTGTTACAGTTTATCAGTTTCCACAAAAGCCGACTATTGTGCAGATGCTTTCCTATAAAGTTCCCCACTAATCTTGAAATCTGAGGATCTTGTCCTTGTGTGGCCTCTTCTATTTGCCCTCCCCCTCCTCCCCATTGGATACAGAGTGTGATCAGCATTCCTGTTGTCCAATAGAGAGCTGTGGAGCGTAGAAAGGGATCGAGTACACAACAATCATAGCGATTAAGTTTCTTTTTATAGCAGAGCACCCCTAGATTTTAAAGTGGTTCTAAAAGCTAAAAGTTTTTTTTTTTTTTTTACCTTAATGCATTCTCTGCATTAAGGTAAAAAACTTTTTTAGGTGCAGCACCCCCTAAATACTTACCTGAGCCTGATCTCAGTCCAGCGCTGTGCACAAGAACGGCAGCGCTCGCTCTCCCTCTTCACTGGACTGTGTGAGAGTCATTGGCTCCCGCTGCTGCCAATCAAATCTAGTGAGGAGGGGGCGGGGCTGAGCCACACTCAGACTGGTCTGGGGTGGTAAGTGGGGTACCCTGAGGTTCTGTCTTGGGTCCAATTCTGTTTAATTT